>JAJEJO010000175.1:838669-907962 GCA_020662805.1 Glaucomys volans | reverse complement strand
TATGTCCTTTTTCAAATCCAGTTTCCAACTCAACATAGTTCAAATCTGCTCTTGCTGGCAATATATTAAATCTTCAAAGTTTTTTCTGAGTTATTTATTTATTTATTTTTAGCTGTGAGGGTGCACAATCCACTGCTGGATCAATTTCTTTTCTTTTTTTTTTTTTTAAGGGTTTGTGGTTTTCACTTGATATTCCTGGACTTTGTCAGGGATGACAATCATTTTGCATGGAGGCTTGGGAAACTTCTCCCTTGCAAATCACATTTGTGATAGTTTGTAATGTCTTGAAGACTGTAGGAGGTAGACATCTGAAAAGTGTGATTTCTTGACAGACTGTTTATGTACTAATGTGTAAAATTTCCCAAAAATCTGCTCTGCCATTTCTGTTGCCCGTGGGGTTGAGAAATCCAACAGCTCCTTATGTTGGTGGTTGTCTAATCACGTTGCCCGGCTCATCTGCTCCCATTGACTGTCACTCAGCAAAATAGTCCATCAAAGTTTCTCGAAATGTGAAAATAGTTTTTTTTTTCTTACAATTTTTATAATGTTTTAAAGTTTAATTACTTCTGCCAGTTCATTACACATACCAAGGATTTATATTGACACATTTCAGTGTTTAAATAAAAAGTAAATATAGTAGTTAAAAGTGAGGAATAAATATGAAAATATAAAACGCTTAAAGCTTTACAATCGTGGTAATAGTTGTCGCCGTCTTTAGTTTGTTATACTTTTCATTTTGCTCTTAACTATCCAAATTCTGAGTTTAAGGCCCCTGATTAAAATGAAATGAGTGGTTCTGTTTTAAGCTGCCATTAGAAGAAATTGCTTTTAACTCACTTGCATAGAAAAGCATTATAAGCTAAAGAAATCTAAATGAATCATGTGGAAATTGTAAAGTTTGGTAAGCAATACACAGGTGGCTTGCCTGTTTAAGGAACTAACTCAGTCAAGCTACTAATGTATTCTATACCTCATTGGTCTCATCTGTAAAATGGAAATAACAATGACCTTTAGCTTATGTGATTGTGGTAAGGATCAGATGAGACAGTCCACACCACAGTGACTACCATGTAGGAAATATCCAGTAAATGCTATTTTTTAATTATTGTTTGAATGAATGTATTGATAAGATTATAATTAAGCAAGAGCATTGTTCCTAGGACATTGTAGGAAGTGCTATATTAAACTTTTTAGTGTTCATTGTAACCTTGGATTTTTAAAAATATGTGCATATCTGTGCATAGGATGGTCCTGTAATATAAGAGAAGGGGATTGCACTCTAAGTAGTTTCCTGAATCACTTCTTCAGACAGATGTAATCACATTAGCATCATGACCACAGAAATTCATCACAGGAGGAAAGGCCAGGCAGAGCCTCAGGATGGGTCATGAGTTGGTCCAAGGGGACTTGTCACTTTTTAATTGTGTCTGGTCAGGCATAGAAGAAAAAGAAAGGGGAAAATGGCCCCAAGGGACTATAGGGGAACAGGCCAGACTGAAGGACTCTGATGATAAACTTCATCTCCCTATTATGCCAGGTATGAAAAATCATTGACATTAGTGAGAAATTTTCTCATGATTAGTTGTAGAGTTTAAGAAGAATTCATTGATGAATCTTTATTCTAGAAGCATCAAGCACTTTTTTCATGAAGGCCAAAAAGTTGAAAAACATATTATATTTTTTGCCTTATTTAATTTTTAAAATCATGAAACAGATACTATCATCTCTGTTTTACAGAGAAGAAAACTGAGGCTCTAGGAATTTAAGTAGTTTTCCAAAGTTACATAAGTCTGGTAAGTAGCAGAGGTAGTGTTTGAGGCCAGATGTGCCTGATCTTAGTGTGCTCATGATTAGTAACCTGTCCTCTTCCCTAGATATTTTACTCCCTCTCTTTTATAATACTTCAATTTGTAGCCCTTACTACAAATTGACTTTGTGCCTGAGTTGGTAAGTCTCTTACGATATGTCAATTTGGGTTGAAGGAGTAACCCAATAGTAATCAGTGTACATTTTCCATATCTCCAGCATATTTTATTTGGACATTCTTGGGTCAGATTTATATTTGTGGTCTCAATGGCCTATGAGAGATAGGCAGATGGACAGAGATTTGGGGGTGATGCTGTGATTTTCAGGTACTTTAGTGATGAATTCTCCAAGCAGCTCTCTTAGGAACTTCCAATAACATTACAGCTTTAACCTTAAACTCTTGAATACTTTGTGCAGCCTTGTCCACTTCAGAAGAAAGCTGAATAAAGCAAAGGAAAGGAGTGAGGAGAGTCCTGTGTGCAGTTGCTGTGGTTTAAATCAACGGTCCTGTGGGTTAGAGGTGCAACTTGAGTCTCACTGGATAAAATTAAAGTATTGGTAGAGCTGTGTTCTTACAGGAAGCTTTAGGGAAAATCTGTGCCCTTGCCTTTTCCAGCTCATAGAGCTTGAATGCTCTTGACCTCCTTCCTCTATCTTCAAAACCAACAATAGTGGGTCAGTTCTTACATCACAGCACTCTGATACTCTTCTGTAGCCACATCTCTCTCTGACCCTGACTCTTTGGTCTCCATTTTTGACAAGGGTTTCGTAAGATCTCTTATGATTACTTTGGGACATCCATCAAACCAGGAATAATCTCCCTGCTTAAAGTCTACTGACTAGCAACCTTAATTCCAAATGACACCTTTTTTCTCCTTTGCCATTTTTTCCAAACTTATTCCACAGGTTATGGGAATTAAGTCAGGGGCATCTTTGTGGGGCAATTATTCTATCACCACATCAGTCTTTCAATATGAATCTGACTGAAAAAAGAAGAAATTTCCACCAGGAAAACTGGTAAAAGAACCAGAGATTCTGGGTGATGGCTCCAGGCAATTTTTGAGACTTTAAAATAATGACCTGTGAAATTATCTGGAGCAATATAAAGATACATGGATCTGCCTGTGATGAGCCTAGAGGGCTAGGTGGGAATGGGCTCTAGTCATAGAATCCCACCAAAGATATAAAATTTCATTTGTGACAAATGTTTACAGGTACATGGTGTCTAAAAGAGGGAAGAGGTGGGGAAGTGTTTTTGAACTTGGAAGTAACAAGGAGTTAATCTAGACAGAAAGAAAGCAAGGTGATGGAGCATGATAATAGCCAAGGTCAAGACAGGGACAGGGTTGAAGAGAAGATGGGATAGAGATTAAAAGGGGGCACTGTGCATGATGCAGCTGAGGAGACAGGCAGGGCCCAACTACATGGGGCCTTAGGACACCATTCTCTACTTAACCTTTATCCTAAACTCAGCAGTTGTCACCGAAGGGTGTTAGGTAAAAGCCCTAATGGAGCATGTGTACATAATATTTGCTGTTTCAAAAGATCACTCTTGGTATCGTTTGGAGAATGGATTGAGAAGGTTGAGTCAGCAGGTGGAAGCCAAGAGGGTATCAAGGGGTCAGTTGGGAGTGAATGGCATGTTTCTGGTGGGAGAGGTTGGCTGGCTTGGATTTTGATAGTTGCAGTGTAAATGGGGAGGGGACAAATGAAACATGGAGAGTTATGTCACAGGTATATCAGGCTAAAAAGAAGATTCAACATGGGGAAATGACCAAGAGGAATATATTGATAATGTTTATGGATCTCATGTCTTATGGCAGGTGGCCAGGTAATTTCTTATTTTGGGTCTTCACATATTGCTTCATAGACAAAGCTTTCATTCATAGAAGCCTGCTTCTGCTGACTTTCCTAGCCCATCACCTGCATCACCATCTCTTAACTGCCTTTGAAGCTGATTCTTGCTTTGTGCTCATGTTAAGCCAGCTCCTACTCTTTAAAGTCGGCCTCTGCTCACTCTGCTATGTATGGCCACATTTTACCTTTCTTGATGCCAAATTTCTGAGATTCCTGCTGTTATTCGTCCTTTTCCCTGACCCAGCCCAGCTGAGACTTTTGATACAGAGACCTTTGATACTTCTGCCATGGTGACAGAAGATAATCTTCTGGATCTCACTCTTACAAATCTTATCTTTGCTTTCCAGTTTGCTTTTGAACATCACACTTGAACTGAAGTGTGAAGGCTGAAGGCTGCCAGTGTCCATTCCCGTTGACCCTCTGTGCTCCTTGCAGTTGAACCACCACTGCCATCTGACTGGCCTCTATTCTTTTACAGTGCTCAGTATTACACGGTCTCCTTATTTTCATTCTTCCTCTCCAAGGACATGCTGGCCTGTGTGATTTGGCTTTTTAATTGGCATTTTAATCATTGTGCATTGGACAGCCAGTTTGATCGTGACAATTCCTGGTCAATGCCTCTTTTTCTGTTTGTGTTTTTGTTTTTTTGTATCAGGAATTGAACTGAGGGGTGCTTAACTACTGAGACACATCCCCTGCCAGTTTTTATACTTTGAGACAGGGTCTTGCTAAGTGCTTAGGGCTTTACTAAGTTGCTGAGGCTAGCTTTGAACTTGTGATCCTCCTGCCTCAGCCTCCCAAGCTGCTGGGATTAACAGGTGTGCTCCACTGGGCCTGGCTGTGTCTGTCTTTATGTCTGTCTTAATTTAAAGTTTAGCACATAATATTTTCAAAATGACCAATCAAAACCCTCTAACTGGCATTTTGGCATCAAAGAACTTCATAGGTTCATGGAATAAAAACAACCCAATTCCTTCAGGAGTATAACTGCATAAAATAATTCATAATGATGCTAATCATTAGTACTGACAGTACTAATCACTTTATGGACATTTTTCCTTATCTTTTGCAACCCTGACAAGCAGATATTATTATACTCATCTTACAAATGAGAAAACTGAGGCTCAGAGCACTTTAAAAGATGACAGCAGCCGAATGACTCAGAATAAGAGAAATCATTTTCCCCAAGTTACATAGCTCAAAATGATGGAGCTGACACCAAAGGTCCTTTGCCTTCCCACTGGCCTGCTTTCCCTTAAGCTGTATTTATACCTTTGAATAAGATTGAAAGTATTTTTGCACTTTTGGAGTTTTCTGAACTCTTTTTAGTTCCTTTGACATCAGAAGCGGCTTCACTGGACCACAAATGTCAGTGGACTTAGGCCAGGTGGGTTAAATCAATATGGTTTTCGTACCCATTCTTTTAACACTGGAGCCAGTCAGGGTGCACATGGCTGCTTGACCCAGAACGTAAAAGCAGTTGCTGGAGCTGTCAGTGCATCAGGGGCTCCTACTTTTACCCTCCCTCCTAATAGTCCCCTGTGTTTAGGCCTCTCCCCTCTACGGGAGGCTCTGACCATGAAAGGTTTGCTGATGGAACTGCTGAGTGATCTTGGAGCAAAACTACTTTTCTGATCCCAGCAGCCTTATTATTGTGCTTTGCATTTTTGTCTAAATTGATTACTTCCCAGGTTTGTCCTCAGACCTGCTGAGTGAACATGTTTCTGATTACCTCCCCCCAGATTGATTAGTTGCACTTTTCTAAATGGAATCTAATTTTCCTCTTTTCTCTCTGTATTTGTAATCTCATTAGATCCATTTGTATTAATTCTTAGTCTCCTGGTGTGTGCAACAGCTTCCAAATTTGTAACATCTGCAAATTTTATTAGCATGCTGTGTGCTCTGTCTTTCAGATCATTAATGCTAACCATCAATAATCCAGATGTTAGAGAAGACAAGAGCTTCATGCCAACCCCTGTGGCCCTCCACAAGAGACCGCTCCACACCCTGAACGTTGCCATTTATCAACACCTATTATTTATGACCATTCCACTAAATCGCCATTCATGTGATCAAGTTTTCCCCCACAATCCACCAGCCATTTAAAAGCTAAATTTCAAAGTTTTATCTCCTATCTTAAGGTCACAAATATAGTCTTTGGCACATTCTTGTGTCTTATGTAGAAATTACAATTTATAGCAACCTTCAAAGAATCCATAATAAGAAGGCATTTACATAGCATTTTATTTTTCCTAACTTTTCTTCTCATTGTTAAAAGTTGTTTTGTAGTTACTCGTGGATTTAGATCAAGTGTTTCATTTTTTAATTGGGTGAAGAAAACTAAAATTTAGTGAACATCAATGTGCAAGATATGGGGTTCCCTACATTTAGATGAGTGGGATCAGAGGTTTGGTGAAATTCTAGTTACATTCAGCAGCAAGTTACACATGTATTGTTTTCATGTTCATTTACTTGTTTGAAGTTTTCATTGCAAAAGATACTTAATAGGTTTAAAGTACTTTATTAGTATGATTATTCAAGTGTCAGCATCGTATGTCACAAGGTGATTATTATCACTTTCATGAGATATATTCTTAAAGATCATGTTAATCAGCTTTTCATTGTTGTGACCAAACTACCCAATACAAGTTGGAGGAGAAAATGTTTATTTTGGCTCACTGTTTTAGAAGTGTCTGTCCATGGGACAGTGGACTCCATTGAGTCTCATGTGAAGCAAAACAAGTTAGCAAAAGGACACTTTTGGTGGCAGCCTAGAAGCAGAAATAGAAAGAGAAGAAGGAGCCATGGACAAGGTATAGTCTCCAAGGGCATGTCCCCAGTGACCTACTTCTTTTCAGCCATGTCCCACCTGCCCACACTTTTCACCATTTTCCAGTACTACATTAAAATTATTACTCCAACAAATACACTGATGAATGAGAAATCTTATGATCCAATCACTCACTTCCCATAAGCCCCACCTCTAGACAGTGCTGCCTTGGGGACCAAGCCTTCAGCACATGAGCTTTTGGGGGACGTTTCAGATCCAAACCACAACAAAGATCAATGATTTCCCTATGTGAAAAAACTTCTTATTACAAATCTTATTCTGTACTAGGCCTCTCTTTTCCCATTCTTCTTCTATTTTATCCTATTTCTAGAATTGATCTTTTTTCTTGGTCTAATTCTGCTTAATTTTCATGCCCAAAGAAGTCCAGTGATTGCATTCATATTCATAAAAAAGAAGTGTGATGTTCTGAGGGAGTTTTATTTGTAATTCATTAAAATTTTTATGACACTTTTCATATTGAAGGAACATTGAACAAATTTTAAAAAGCAGGCAGTAATCAGAATGAACTATTAATGCATTACTAATGATTGTATTTTACATGCAAATAGTTCCATTCTACAAGTATAATTCTACATATTTTTATCTCATTCTCACACAGGGCCTTGAGGTAGACCACCTACAAGAGTGACTAGCTCATTCTAAATGGGGGGAAATTGAATGAAATAATTCAGCTTATCTGTCCAAAATTTTGCCAATTTAGTGTTTAAGAGAAAGCTTAGGATTCATAGTTTTGTGTACTAGCAATTGAAAATAATAGCTAGAACTTACTATTACAGGTGGTTTTAAATTGATTCTCTTTAGCTGATGACTAATAATAAAAATATATCAAGAACAGGATCAAAGTTCATATGATTTGGGAACATATTTTGTAATCATTATTAGAACTGCTTATCAAAGTGAGGGTTGACTTTTCTACTTTTAGAAATGAACAATTTCAGTTTGGTACATCTGCTCCAGGAATTGCATAAGGATCCAAGTTCCTTATAAATTTTTGCACTATCATTTTTACTGAGAATGTTGGGTACTCACCAATCACAAGATAGTTGCTGTTTCTCTGGATATCACATCTGCCTTCCAGATAGGAAGAAAAAGGAAATGGTGAAAACGTGAAAGAAGTGCAGCTGAAACTGTCATCTTTTATCAAGAAAACAAAGGCTTTTTCTGAAGCTCCATCCAGTATAGTCCTGTTTATACCTCCGAAGCTGCAAAAGAGTCCAATAAGGTGAAGATTTTTAGTACTCTGAACAAAATCAAGATTTAGTTAATAAAGTAAGAGAGAGAATGGATTTGGGATGGCAAGAAGTAAAGTTGGCCTCAGAGCCTGCAACGTGCCTGTCTTTTACCTCCTACATGACCTCTGCCCCAAGGTCTGTAGAAAGCATGTATCACCAGCAGCTCCTGCACTCAATGCTCCGAATTCTATGAGGCGTCACCATGCCTTACTTCACTCTCTCTGTCCAAGTGTGAGTGGGTCATTCGTCTGAGCTGATGATCTGAAAAACACAGAGGTTATGCACTAGATGGTATGAACTTCTCATGGCATAGAATTTGAGCTGGTTTTCTTGTCCTCATAGATCTTCCTAGAGGAAGATGTCTGTAACTACATGTGCCAGAGTAAATGGAGCTCAAGTCTGAAGACTATCATTACTTAATAATGTCTAACTTTTTAAATAGAAGGCTGTTTATGGGCCAGGTGTTTTGCATTCATGAAGTCCAATCCATAATGTTTTTAACACAAGAGGAGGGATAGGGACAGAGACTTTAAGAGAAATCAAAATCAGCAGTTGAATGGTTAAGTGCTCTTGAAAAGTTAGGCTCTCTCACAGTAACCATAATTCCACAACATTGCCCAATGAGAGACTTGAATGTGTTGAGAATCCTCAGCCTCTTGAGTGCCTAACACTAGAAGACCATGAAAAGTGTATTAAAAGTAAACCAGTCTATGGATGAACGGCCTTCAGTGAAAATATGTTTCTTCTTGTGTCTTAAATACGCAAATCTATCAAACACATATCACAGTATTAGCTGCAAACCCAGAAAAGGAGAAAAATAAATTTTTATTTACTATCTGAAAATCCTCTCTTGAATAGAATTAGGTACATGCCAGCTCAAATAGAAATTGATCTCATAAAGAAAATGCGACCTATTTGGCTTTTGTAAGGGGTGAGGAGCTGTGGTCTCAAGGGTTCTCCAGTTCTTCATAGCACTGTATACCCTTCTGCTACACTTGTCAGTCATCTGCATCAGATTGCAAGACATTTAAGGTGTGGGACAGGGTTTTATTTGAATATCTGGCTTCTAGCACAGAGCCTCCTCTATTGCAGGTGTTTAATGAATGTCTGATTGAATGAATTTATAAACAAAATGGAATGATAAAAATAGTAACTAGTATTTTAATAAACACCAACTGAACAGTCTCTAAATAAGGTTTCTTATTGAATTTCTGGCATTGCAATGGTTGAGTTTCCTGGAATTTGTATGAAGCTAAGTTCAGTCTCTATATTTGCAGCATGTTTTATAGAGCCCCTTCCTCCACTTTTCGTACCTGATCAATTCTTTAAGGCAAATCAACTTTCTTTTTATTTTTTATTTATTTTTTCCAAATCAACTTTATCAGCCCTTTCTTACTCCAATTTTGATTTCTATTCTGTTATATTTCTGTGTTGTGTTTGTGTAACTTACAGACAATATTAAACCCAGAAATATATTTTAAACTAGCTATTGTTTCCTAATAGCTTCATACGTTTTGTTTCATTCATTCATTCCATAATCATTTACTGAGTGATTTTATTTTTTATGTTGAATGATTTTAGATGCCTGGAATAGAGTGATAATAAAATCAACCAAGAAGATTTCAAATGCAAACTCAGAAACTCTCATGTGGCTCTTTAATATGCCAAGTCTAAAACCCCAAAAATGCAGCAACCACTTTTGTTGGATGGAATCACATCATTAACGGAGAGAGTGTATACCAAAGAGCAGGCCCAAGTGCTCCAGAGAGGACTATTCCCTCTGACACCCATTGTCCATTTCGAGGCCTGTACTTGGCACCACACCTTGAAAGTCAAAGGCCTTGGGACTTCTTTTCATTTCATCTGAGAGTCATTAGCATGCATGCTCCAAATAATTGTAATTGGCTCCAGGTCTTTGAAGGGGGTAGGATTTATCCTAATTGGACTTTTAAGGAAGCGGGCCAAACCTAATGATACTTATGCAACCAATGATGGGAATGGAAAAGCTAGATTATTGTGCCTTTTCCCCCTATTTCTGACCAATATGCATAGTTGGCATTTATTTGTAGAGTGGTTTCAGGGGACTACGCAATTTAAATGTTCATGAAACTTCCAGCAAACCAGAAAATCTGGAATAGACATAGTTGAAAACATATGTTTCATCACAGAGTTTAAGCATATATACCAGATGCATTCTCTCAGAATAGGAGTTTTCATATTTTGGGGGTACCAATATGAAATACATAAACTACTATTGGGGGTCTTCCCAACAAACTGACCTATAGCAGAAATTATGGTGACTTAATTGCCAGACTCTCATTTAAGTTCTACATTTCAACACAGGAGGAAATGGAAAATAACGCATTGAGGAAACTATAATGTAGACAAGAATGCTGGGCCTATTTGAATATAAACACCTTGAGAGTAAATAGTCTTTTCAGTGTTTGGTCCTGGAGTTAATGAGGAGTCAGAGCTGTGTGAGCGTGCATTGAGACTCTTATGCAAAAGTGAAACCACTTGTTAAGTTGAAGGATCTAGAGAAAAACCTTCATTTGGAACCTACAATAAAGAGTTATGCAAGAAGTAGAAAAATAATTATTTAAAGAAGTATTGGCAGAACAAAAACTGAAATTAGTAAGGATACTTTCATGAGATTAAAAAGTGAAACTTCCTATTTATCGCTTATAAATTTATCCTTAAAGTTCAATAGATACTTTAAAAATTTATCTCATTTGCTGTGCTCAGTGGCAAATGCCTGCAATCCCAGAAGCTCGGGAGGCTGAAGCAGAAGGATTACAAATTCAAAACCAGCCCCAGAAACTTAATGAGGCCCTAAGTAACTTGGAGAGACCCTGTTTCAAAATAAAATATAAAAGGGCTGGGGATGTGGCTCAAGGCAGTGGTTAAGCGCCCCTGTGCTCTATCCCTTGTACCCACCAAAAATTAATCTCATCATCCAAGATGTTAGGTTATTTCTGAAGTTTATCAAGTCTAGTTTACTGAGTCCATTTTTACCTGAGATGTGCATGTGTGTACTGATAAAACATCTATAGGCAATAAATGTGCTATTAATAATTCTGAGTAAGTTGAATTTTATAAGTTGAATTGCAACTTACAAGTTTTAGAGAAATTCTTTATCCAAAGAAGTCTCAATGAATAATTTCCCCTACCTTCACAATCCTTGTGATGTTGTAATCTGTGCACTGAAAAGGTAAACATGCAAATATGTATCAGATGGTCATGTGCATGCAATTGCTCCTAATTTGGGTTTCCAGCTCCTTTTTGTGACCACGTCAGGGCCAATTTTGTTTCCATATTTGAGAGTAGTCAGATGGTACTTATGGGCACTGTTCAAGACACAACTTTCTCCAATTACTGCTGCATGCTACATCCATCAAGTGTTAGTGCTGGATTCTGTACACTAAAATCAAGCAACCCTGTATGTATTTGAGGCTGAATTATATAAAAATTAGCTATGTGACTCTGATATCCATTCCTGCTAACCTAGTCTCATTAGAAACTCCAAATGAAGAATACTGCTAACAGGTGAGACATCCTGCAACTAAAAGTATACTGATTCCTTCTTTGTCTTTCATAAAATAAACTCAAGCCTCCTGGCTTTTTATTTTATAAAAATTCCTTAATGAAACTAACATGAACATTAGAGAAATTTAATATTCTCAGCTGCTTAGTAGTCCTTTTTCATGATATCCTACTAATCCAAATAAGCCAATCCCAAAAGACCAAAGGCCAATGTTTTCTCTGATAAGAGAATGCTGATCCATAGTCTGGAGTGGGTAGGAGAGAATTATTGAATTTTGGATTTTATAAAGGAGGGGTGGGGCAGTAGGGATGGGAAGGACAGTAGAATGAGACAAACATTATTAACCTATATACATGTATGATTACTATATATACATATATAACCAGAGGAATGAAAGGGAATGCTCCATTTGTGTACAATGTCTTGAAATGCATTCTACTGCCATGTATAACCAATTAGAACAAACAAAAAGCATTTTTTTAAAAATGAACCTTAATGTAAAAATAAAACTAACTGCAATGACAATGAATTAATATATGCCATTTGATAAGCCCACGACATTGAATCAGAAGATTAACATATATAGTAACCCTTAATTTTCACAAAAACTACTTTTTAAACAATAAAGAAAATTGATCAGCTTCCTCAGAGTCACAGAAGCCAGGAACTGGGAACACGTGTCTGTGTTCTCTCCATGTGGCCAGACCACATGCTGTCAGTCATGTCTCATGAAGAAACCTATTAACAGTTTTCATAGGGGTGAGGTTTTCATGATGATAGTATTAACTTCCTCATTTTTATACTTCATAACTTCACTTTCTGTCCCTCACAGGAAAGCAGGGGTCAGGCCAATGAGACTCATTTCCATGTCTTCACAAAGGAATGAGCATCAACAATCTAAAGAAATAAAAATAAACTTCCATCTAAAGTATTTTTACACTTTCCAATATGCTCTAATCATCTCTTCCAGAAAATATCTTTGTTATATTGCACTTGAGAAATCCCAAGTCTTGAGACTTTCGCAACAGCCGCAGCAATAATGCATAACACTGACTAGCCACCAGGCTCTCTTTTAAGCCCTTATAAAAATTGAATGACATGGCCCTGGTAGCAACCCTGAGATCTTGGTACTATTATTATCTTTGTTTTGTATGTGAGAAAACTGAAGCAGCGATAGTAGGTAATGTACCCCGAATCACACTGATCTAGGCAATTTAGTTTTCTTTCTCTTTTCCAAGTTTCATTAAAAAGGAGAATAGACAGCATCTCTCCTCTGAGCTTTAGGAATATTTATGTCTGAAGTCATTTGGAAGCTTCTTGTCATATCACTGTGAATTTGGTCATTATATGAATTTAAAAAAATCTTTAACCTCATGACTCTATGATACTGGGACTGATACCTTATCTAACTCGAATGGCTCTAAAGTAGTGTAATGCATGATTCAGTTTTTCTGAAAAACAGAAGATAAAAAACCAATCACTTACTTCTCCGTCTGCATCTATTCCAGTGGCGCTGACCTCCATCCTCTCTCCCCATCCTGTTCACCTTTCAATCCCATTTCCTGAATATGTCCTCCCTGCCTCCACCCTAAAGACCATCCCTAGTGTCCAGAAGGCCTTATGAATTATTTTCAACTGGACAGATTTAGTTCTAAGATCCATTAATACTTCGAGTATTGGCTAATATGTTTGTCTGATCTTGCATTTCAATGCATTTCCCTAATATTGAATTCCCAAATTGTTTTAAATTCTCCATTAGGATCATTTGGGGTATTTAAAAATGTATGAAGGTTTGATGCCTCTTGATGTGAACCTGTCAGTCACTGCCGATGGCTGCAGTCAGGGGTTCTGTCGAGGAGGATCTGAGTTCCTGCTGGCCTTAAGTGGAGCACTAGAAAGCCTTCAGTGGCCTGAGTGATATCTTAACATGTCTCTAATTTAATGCTTTTATCAGCTAATTCAGTTTCTTATCTACACTGTATTGTTTTCCTTCAATGCAGTGGATTGCTGGGATAAAATGGATGAGCAGGATAAGCCAAAACATGTCTAAGCATAACTATCAGCTTCTGAAATGTGCACTAAAAATGAGCCTGCACCCTGAAATGCACCCTTCTCAAAAGGCATTTGGAAAAACAAGAGAAATTATTGAAAACAAATTTCAAAAGGGCAATTTTTCTTCAAAATAAATCTAGACTACAGCCTGCTTTTAGAAAATATCCAGAGCAACTCAGCAAGAACAGTGGTGGCAGTGGTTCAGAAGAGTTCAGAAGTCTATTCTGAAGCTCAAATGATGAGCCATGCTGAGCTGCCAGCTACTTCACTTTTATTTTGAATTATAACTGCGGAGAACCAGACTGGACCAATCCAACAAACTGTGACATTTGTAAAATTTTCTTTAAAAAGAAAAGAAAAAAAAAATCCAGGTTTTTCTTTCCACTGCAATATGAGACCAAAATCTTTCAGGGCCATTTACTACTCCAAAAATAAAGCAGTCCTGTTGGTAGCAATTCGGTGCTTGTGCTTGCTGAGATAAGTTTACTGATGCGGGTTGTTTGGATTAGACTGAAGTTTGAGGCATTTGTTTGGGGAAAAATGGCTTCAATACATGGCTCCAGTCAAAGACTTCAATATGTGTGGACAAAGTGAATATTATTTGCAACTCTGTTACAATCACACACACTTCTTTATGGCCAAAATTAAGTGTATCACATGAAATATACATTGGTTATCATTTAGCATTTATACTATTTGTATTAGCTCAGGTGGGCTTCAGCAGTTTCTGGTTTTATGGTACCAATAGATGCATCTCAGTCAACTAACACTATTTGAAGCTTAGAAATCATCCACATATTGTACTTTTCTCATGTGAGAGCACAGTGGTTTTGAGTTACTTAGAGAGTAAGTTGGAATAATTAAACCAAAACAATAAAATAATGTGCATTTATATATATTTTTTTACCCTCAAGAAATAACTCCTGGGATTGATTGTCTGCCTGATGGAAAAACTGAGGCTAGGTTGGCTCAGAGCTCAAAGGAATTCAGCAAGGTCAGATAGGAGAGGACTCCATGATTCTTGATCCTATGCACTGACCAGCCAAGGACACCCCCTCCGATTGCTCTCATTTTGAAGAGAGACACTTCGGTGGGTACAATACAGCTCTCAGCCATGGGTTCAGGGTATTATACTCCACAGCAGGATTCCTTTTCATCCTGCAGGGAAATAGGCTTCCATTATAACCCTCAGCTCCTGGCAAGAACACAGTTAAGGACTGAATTAAGCTATTGCTGCAATTGCAAAAAATTGTATGCAACGTCTTTTCGTTCTTTCTGAAGATATAATGACAATACACAAGGCTTACTTGAAGTGGAACAAATGTACTCAGCAGGCTGATGGGAGCATAAATCTGTCTGTGACAACTGTAATAGAGTTACGCAGGCTACTGCTTGTTAATCAAGAGTTTAAGACTTAGGCTGAATAACCAAATTCTGTTGATTTTTGTTTTTTGAAGATCAAATCAAACTTTCCTTTTTCTCCCACAGATTTGACACTGCTCATCTCCTGTTTCTTTTTATCTCTCCTCATGTTTGCTCATCTTTAATGTAAATGTACCTTATGGATTGTTGAACTTTCTAGAGACTCCTGCTGTGTTGATTAATTGCTAATGAATGCTAATGAAGGAGTGAGGTGAATCTACACTATGATGTATTTAAGGGATGATTGATTAGATTTAGCACTGGCTGTCAGGAGAGTACTTACCACAGAACAAGAAGACCATAAATATGCAGGGAGTGGATGGCCAGCTCCCTCCTTGACTCTCTAAGGCCTTTCCAGTCAAATTCCTGGGCTCACTGCTTTAGAGAAAGGACTAACCTTTTTGCTTTTGTAACTGAAATACCTTTTTTTGTTAAAATACATAATTTTGCTAATAGGTTTTAATGGAAAATTGATAATCAGTGACATTTTATTGTTAAAATATTTGACAATTTTTTGAAGGACAAAATGAATTCCTCATAAAAATAGACTCTACTAAACATGTTTGGGAACCTTGTACCTAAAGGGAAAATTAGTTTCTTTATAAACAGAATACTGCATAGTGATTGTTTAACAAATATCTGTTTATCAATTCATTTAAGAAAGCTGTGTCTTAAAATCAAATTCTAGAATCCTAATGAATTTGGTCCTCAAAGTGAATTTCTATTCTTTTTCAACTCCATAGAGCTTTTGATTCCAAACCTTTCTTCATCTACTTGGTGATAAAAAATACCTCCTTGAATTCCTCTCCCTTCCTGCTGAAGCCACCCTGAAATAAACAAATGGATCAAAGGTTCAAAAAGGTTGGAATTTCTAGGAGGCCAAATAGATTATAACACCCATTTTTTCCTGCCTGTTTTCTTCATCTGTTGAAAGACTAGACGAAAGCATATGGATAGAGGGTCACTGATGTTGGAGAAGGTGATTTAGGTTGGGGTAAAAGTAAGCTTCATGATATGGATCTTTTTATTTTATTTATTTATTTATATGTGGTGCTGAGTATCGAACCAGTGTCTCACACATGCCAGGCAAGCACTCTACCACTGAGCCACAACTCCAGCTCCATACTTCATGATATGAATGAGAAGATGCAGCTTTCCACACAGTTAGCATGGCATGGACAACCCGTGGAGGGGAGCTGCCCTGTGTTCCTTACAGAATGAAAGGTTAGAGGAGAAAACTCATTTCCTGTAGGCCAGTGAAGCTCAAAGGAAAAGAGGGCAAGAAGGGCTGAGCAAACCTACTTTGTCTCTTAAATTCACTGGCATCCTCTCTTCCCCATGTGAGATGGTAGGGAGGTCCAAAAGGCAAAAGAGAATGAAACTCCCTCCCCATTGTAAGGAATAGCAGGAGGATATTTGGTAGAAGCACATCACCCCGAGTCAAGAAAAAAGTTGATGTCATCTAACTTAAGTCAATTCAGACCCATTTTATCTTACGAAAGAGAAAAATCTTTACTACCATAGTCAGAGAAAAGCTTACTGTGAGAAGTTCCATGGACAAACAATACTGAGAGGCTATGTTCCAGGTATGATCTAGAATTCAGGAATATATAAGCTTAAAGACTGAAGCATGTGTCAGGCTTAATAGCTAACTAGACCAATAACTAAGGGGGAAATGACTCTAAAATTTCTAGGTCAAGTCATCTACATAAAGTCAAGGGATAAAGATTTTTAATTGATTAGCTATTACCATAAATGGTCAATTGCTTTTCTCATCAAGTCATTTTGGTCTTGTGTTGTCTTACACTATCAAATATTATACAAGACACTAACATTGCTTATTAATAATTAAATTGAGATTACTCAATTAGAGGTCATTTGCTATATTTTGATAATCAGATTGAGTCATTTTTACTATAGGCTTTAGCCAGGGAATATTTGTGATTCTTTCATCACATGGGAGTTATTACATATTCTGTACTTCATTCTCAGTCATGTTGCTTCAAAAGATGCTCAATATAGATTTCAGTAAACTCACTTTAAAACTTCATTGCATTTGTTTGTAAAGTTTATATAGAGTTGCAGAATAGAACTATTGTTTGACAAGGAAGATTAAATACTACATATTTTATGTTCAAATTTTTTATCATAAAGAGCCCCTTTTTTATTGTATCTGAAAATCTGCTTTTTTATTTTTTATTTTCTGTACACAAATGGGGTACAACTTTTCATTTCTATGATTGTACACAATGTAGATTCACACCGTTCATGTAATCATACACATACATAGGGTAATACTGTCTGTCTCAGTCTACTACCTTTCCTTCCCCCACCCCCTCCCACCCCATTTTCTTCTACACCATCCAAAGTTCCTCCATTCTTCTCTTATCCCTCCCATCCACCACTCCTTCCACCCCTCCTCCCAGTTTTGTATCATCATCCACTTATCAAAGAAAACATCGGCCTTTGGTTTTTTGGGGGTTGGGCTTATTTCACTTAGCATGATATTCTCCAACTCCATCCACTTACCAGCAAATGCCATAATTGTATTCTTCTATATGGCTGAGTAATATTCCATTGTGTATATACACCACAGTTTCTTTATTTATTCATCTATTGAAGGGCATCTAGGTTAGTTCCACAATTAGCTATTGTGAATTGAGCAGCTCTTCTTTTATATACTTTTGTTCCATCTGTTCTCTAATGCAATTTTTTTTGGGGGGGTGATACTGGGGATTGAACCCAGGGGCACACAACCACTGAACTAGCAGCCCTTTCTTAATTTTTCACTTTGAGGTAGGGTCTTGTTAAGGTGCCCAGGCTAGCACCCTGAGATCATCCTGCCTCAGCCTCCAGAGTTGTTGTTCTCTCATTCTTTAATTCACAGTGTGGCTGATCCTCTATGGCACCATGGAGGAAGGAACTCTGATTCCCTCAATATCAGCATTGTGTTACAGACGATCTTTTGATGATGGCTGAGTATTTCTTTTGGATTATTGACTGAATTTTCTATTCTTAATGTTTTTAAGATCAGGTAGTCACTGCCTTAACCTAAGTCTGTATATATAAATTTCTCAGTATTACATAATTGATCAGTTTCTCTGTGTATGGTTGCCATCTATCTTTTACTTTTATTTTTAGCACTGTGTAGGGCAACCCTCCTTATCTATGCCTACTGGGATCTTTATCTAACTCTTATAGACTCCTCATTCTTGATAATTTCAGTTATCTTCACAATGTTCGCTTAACTTTAACATCTCTGGTTTTTATTCTTATTTTTTGGATAAGTGTTTCGACAAAGAAAGACACGATAAACTTCAAAAATTTAGCACAATATTACCTAAAAGTAAATACAATTTTGTTTTTCTTTCTCTGAAATTAATTTATCATAACTATAAGGAATGTATTAGTACATCACATTAGTCTTCTCCTGTTGTCCAGATACAGTGGTTCAGCAGACATTCTCCCAGTGAAATAGAGAGCATCTTTCAGGTCCTTACTTCCAGCCCAGAGAAATGGAGTCAGCTGTCTATGAACTGAGACCTCCAAACTGCGAGCCCCAAATAAACTTTTCCTCAGCTAAGTTGTTCTTTTGGGGTATTTTGTTTGTAGCAAAGAAAAAGCTAACTAAAACAATGAAAAAGCCATAGAAGTGAACAGTGGAGATGGTTGTACAATAACATGAATGTATTTGGTGCTACAAAACTGTGCACTGAAAAATGGTTAAAATGGTAAATTTAGGTTTTGTATATTTTATCAAAATAAAAAGGGGTCAAATACACATCATAAAAACTTTCTAAAATTGGTACTAAAAATTCAATGAAAATAGAATCCTCCATCAGTTATTCTAGTTTGCACAGATGATGCTTGGACATTCTGAAAGATTATGTCCATTGAACCTCATGTTACTAGAATAGAAACTAGTGAAAATTGCTTGCATCTTTTTGCCTCAAATAGCTTCAACTATTATTTTTTGTTTTTGCCTTAGTATCCCATTTTTAATTGCAGTGTTCTTAAATCTACCATGAAACACGTATGTGCACAGACAGCATTCTAAAGAGAGGAATAATACCCTTTCTTGTAAGTTAGGTTCTTATTACGTGTGACAATCTACATTTAATTATCACGGTAAGCCCATGCTGTATCCTTAATAACTTTGGAGTTAAATACATCTGCCAAGTTAAATATTAAATAATTGCACAGGGAGAATGAGAACAATTAACAAGTGTTAGAAATTGCTTTTCTCAGGTGAGAGCTGAAACAGAGTCAGTGGGGCAGAGGAATTGTGGTTAGGGATTGCTTAGAAAGTTCTAGTAAGAACAGAAAGATGGTACTTAATTTTGTATTACAGAACATGACAAGGGGAGTGTTTTACAAATGGATTTTTGTTGGTAGAGAAGTGGAGAGAGAGAGAGAGGACAGGAAATAGCTTAGGAACTCTGCAATAGCATAGCTGTGTCTTATACTGTAACCCTCACTCCAGCTTCATTTTACATAGGGGAGCTCAAGTTTAATATTTAATGACTTGACCATGGTTTAACAAACTCATATTATAAGGAGGTAGAACACAAATGTTTGAAAACCTGTCTTAGAAATTATTAATGGAGCTTCTTCTTGAAGGACATATAATTAATGGGAAAATATTTAGGGTATAAAATAAAAGAAGCAGTAGAAAAGATAATAAAGACTGTTTATGTTTATTAAAACACCTCCCCAAATAATACTTGAATGGATAAGGGGTTTTGTTAATCTGATCTGCTGGTTTCAACTTGTACAAGGACAGTTGTCCTCAGGAATTCATAACAAATTCACTTGTTTTTTCAAGCACTTTTCCTCAAAGATTTCGTCTTGTGAAAGATATGATCAAATGTGGTTCATCAAGTTCATAGACAGCTGACTCCATTTCTCTGGATTGGAGGTAAGGCAGCACATCATGAGGAAAAGATCCAGCAAAGGAAAGCTACTCAGCTTTTGGTGGGGTAAGGAAGCAGAGAAAGAGATAGAGGGGAAGAGGCCTCAGGGAAGATGACCCTTTCTGGGCATACCTCCGACGACTCAATCCCTCCAATCATACACCTCCTGCCTATAGTGATCACCTATCCAGTCCATTCAAACTATAATGAGATAATGAACATACAGTTCTCACAACCCAATAATTTCACTCTGAATATTTCTGCACTAACAGGGGCTTTGGGGGAGACCTCATATCCATTCCATAACATTCATCATTCCAAATTGAAATTCCATACTAATTAAAAATTAATTCTTGTTCCTTCTCTCCTCCAGTCCTTGGTAACTGCTACTCTACTTTTGGTCTCTATTAATTTGACTACTCTATGTATCTGATCTAAGTGATACCATACAATATTTGTCATTTTGTGGTTGGTTTATATCATGAGGCATAGTGTCTTCAAGTTTCATCCACAGTATAGCATGTGTCAGAAGTTCATTCCTCTTTAAGGCAGAATAATATTCCATTATATGCACTTACTCCATTTTGTCTTTTTATTCATCCATCAATGGACATTTTATATTGTTCTGACATTTTGCTATTGTAATTCTGCTCTGAACATGGGTATACATATTTGTTCCCTTTGAAGACTTTTGCTGTTCAGAATTCCCACTTCTCCAGCTAAGACATTTCTCACTGGATGTTCCTTTTGGATTCTGTCCCCCTGAATAATCAGTGTAAAAATATTTCCTTTGGGTCCTTCTCTACCTTTTTGTCCTGACCTTTACACCTTTCCTCCCCTCTCTTCCAACCCTCCCCAAATCCCCTAACACCCCCAGAATAGAAAAGTGTGGATGGGTATATCACACTTGATAGGACCTGGAACTTTGTTAGCAGTGAAACTGGGATAACAAGTATATTTCCTCATTATCCCACATGTCACATTCTAGGGTGTTATTGTCCCAGACTTCTCATTAGCACCTCATTATTATGCTCCTCCATATATCGTGTTTGTTTTAAAATTTCTCTGAAAAGCCCTGCTAACAAAATGTCACTATGTGAATTCCCAAGAACTTCTATTGCCATCGCATTGGAAATGTGTCTGAGATCTCTTACAAAATGAATAGTTCAGCAATTAGGGCCCTGTACTGCCAGGTGGAACAAATAAACTGTAGTCAAGGAAAAATGACCAATGAATCCACATTAAATTTATTTTCTTCCTTCGCTGCTTGTTAATCCCTAATTGCTGGCAGACAGGTAGGAGGATAAATTCCACAGCTATTGTCCTGGCAGAATATAATTTGAAGGCCCAATTAATTATTGGTCTGTCATGACGTTTAATTTAGATAAAGTGGCTCGTTAGGAAAATGTTGCTTTCCTGACATGCAGTCAAAAATTGCCTGTCCAAAAATGAGACACAGTTCTGTGGAACTGAGGTCTAGTAACACTGACCCTTCACCCCCGCTGCCCCTTTGCCTATCTCCCATTCCTCCTCAAAAGGTAGAGGTAAGGATATGTGTGGAGGCCTCTGAAGGGCTTCAATAACAGCATCACCAGAGACCAGGTGGGAGATGAACGGTGAACCAGGCTCACAGTGTTCTCCTCTGCTGGCCCGCCCTTCAACCCTCTTTCACACATGACATAAATGGGGGAAGACCACACTGGGTCTGAACCCAGTGGATTCTTCTAGAAATGGCCATGGTAGATTTAGAAAGAGGGGCCATCCATAATTTTTGGACATCTGTACTCGGTGAGAGGTTGCTGCAACACTCTTCTATTAATACTGTCAAAGGCCCGCGGCAGACCAGGAAGGAGCCACGTAGCACAGATGGCACTTCTCACAGGCCTTTTCCTGGAGCTTGTGGAGAGTAAAGATCAAGTTTGCAGCAACACTTCCTCCTCTGCAGCCACTCGGGCTCTCTGGTAGAAGTGTGTTTTAGCACATGAGCAAGCAGCCAGTTGAGAAGGATTCTTGCCAGAGCACTATCAAGAGGAGATTGACAGGAGATCTCCTAAGCAATTTTCACACTCCAATCTGCCACCTTTGTCTTGTGTAGAGGCATTATAATTGCAGCTTTAAAGCCATTTGGCAGGATTTTATCCCCCAAGAGATACAAATAATTGCTGAAGACCCTGGGATTAAAATGAAATATACCATATAGGTAGTAATCTGGTGTAATGCCCCTGATTTCTGATCAGTCATTGCCAATGGTAGGGAAGATTGTTCTTATGTACCTACTGTTTTAGACTGTCCCTATTAGCCTAGTGGAAATTGGGTGACCTATAGAACAATTCTGCTCTTTGAAAGTAACAAAATGGATTTTTTGTCTGTGCCATTCAGAATGTTTCAATATAGTTTCTCAACTTTATGATTTAAATTATTTGCTATAGGAGAAAACCTGAAAACCTTTCCCAAAAGAATGATTTTCATTTCTTTTCACTTTCTTTGGTTACTTCTACTAATTTAGAAACTATTTATTATTATTTATAATAAAATAGTTATTAATAGAAATAAGTCTGCTCCTAATAAAAATAGCTTACATTTACTGCGTGCCTGTGATACTGTTTCATGGTAGGGACTTCACACCTATTTTCACATTTTCTGCCACATTCAATTCTAGGGAGATCCTGAAGAGCAGAGAGTCAAAACCTACCCAAAGTCACAAGCATGAGGTATCAAGTGGGATTTGATGTAATTGTTTGAATTCAAATCACTGCTGATTGATAGTATAATATTTCCCATAAACCAAGTATCTTGTAACTACTGCAATAATCGATGACATTTTTCTTTAATAAATGTGCTTCAAGTTCTGGACATTTCAGTTTTGTTGTATTCAACATATCTTTTCCTTCCATTGAATCTGGGTGCCCTGTAATTTTTTTTCTTTTTTTGTAGCAGTGATTGAACTCAGGGGTGCTTAACCACTGAGCAACATCCCAGACCTTTTGATTTTTCATTTTGAGCCAGCGTTTCACTAAGTTACTTAGGGTCTCACAGAGATGCTGAGGGTGGCTTTGAACTTGCCATCCTCTTGACTCAGCTTCCAGGGCTGCTGGGTTTACAGGCATGTGCCACCACTGCACCCTGCTTTTTTTTTTTTTAATTAAATTTTGTGTTTGTCTCTGTTTTATTTGTCATCTAGGCAGTTCTCCAAAGAAACCAAAGATTTCATTTTTTTACCCCCAAAAGGGGTATATACTATACATAGAATCCATAAAAATTCTATATATGGTATAGAAATATTATTAGAGGTATACATTTTTTAATTTATCAATACCATTGCACTTTTACTCTATTTGATATTAAATGCATTTTTGTGAAGTAGTTCTCCATTTTGTACAGTAAACTTGAATTTATGTACTATTTTCACAAATAAAAGTTGTAGAGTGTCTCAATTCTTTTGTTCAAGGGGTTAGGGGAAAGGTTACATATTGTTTCAGGACAAGAGAGGTATATTACTTTTTATTATAGAGACAGATCTCCGAGGAGTTTATATAAGTTTTAGTAATAGAACAATGCTCATATTTTTCTCTGTGCCTTTAATCCATCCTAGGTAGAAATATAGGCATGTTTATCACACAAGGAAATTAAATGTATCTGACTTGGAATCTTCCTTCATATTCATGTTTATTATCGAATAGAACTAATGTAGGACTCTAAAAATCATTTTTCTATCCTCTTTAAAACTACATCTAATTCTACCCTCTAAATCTGTATACCTGGATATACCTGATCAGAATCTGATTTGATTTTTAGGGCATGACACAGAAATGGGTTAGGACAAAGAAGGTGAGAATCCAGGCCAACGAGAAGGATACAGTCATGGGAGTCAAAGCCCGAATCTGTAAATGGCATCTATCCTTTCAAACTCTCTCTAAAAGATGATAGTTTTGAGCAAAATTTAGGTATTTTGACCTCTGAAATAATGCCTGGTATGTTTGTGATAGAGATTTTGAATTCTTAAATAATTAAATCAGTCAACCTTCTTAGACATGCTATCAAATTCATGTTGATTTTAATATAGATTTCATCTCCAAGAATTTATAAAAATAAAACTTTATTTAGTCCTCTATTATAATACATGTTAGAATTTGGACATTATTCCCTGTTATGGTTTAGATGTGAGGTGTCCTCCAAAAGCTCATGTGTGAGACAATGCAAGAAGGTTTGGAGGAGAAATGATTGGGTTATAGCATTAACCTCATCAGTGCATTGATCCCTGATGGGATTAACTGAGTGGTAACTGGAGGCAGGTGGGATGTGGCTGGAGGAAGTGGTTCACCATGTGAGCTGCTTCCCTCAGACACACTTTTCCACCATGATGTTCTGTCGCACCTTGAGCCCCAAGGAACAGGGCCTGCCTTCTTTGGACTAAAACCTATGAAATCATGAGCCTTCAAATAAACTTTTCTTCCTTTAAAATTATTCTGGTCAGATCTTTTAGTCACAGCAGTGAAAAGGTTAACTAAAACATCTGTACACTTATCAATTTACCTTTTTGAATATAAAGATGTTAATAAAAATGGAAAAGCAAGATTCTAAAAAGTTCAGACATTATAAATTTTATAATAAATTTTTATAAGTTAAAATTTATTATTGTAATAAATTTTATTATAAATCTTACAATTTGGTATGGCATGCCTTTTCTAGTTCTCAGATATTAAGTAAGTTACTAAAAGATTTTTCCTTTGATTGTAGAATTCATTTTTAATAAACTTTAAATATAATTGATATCCAATCAAATGTATCCATATTAAGTGTGTAATTGAATGAAATTGGGTAAAGGCACACACTTGTGCAACCACCTTTACACCTGTTTTCATCACAAAGCATGAAAACAGTCTCCTCTTATGCCTTTATAAAGTAAGTCACTCCTCCTCCATTGGATGCTGGAAATCACTGATCTGCCTTCTGATTACATCTCCCTTTTATAGAATCTCATACAAATGAAATAAAGCAGATGTACGTGTGTGTTTGTGTGTGTGTGTGTGTGCCTTCTTCTGCATAATGTTGTTCTTCATTTTTACTATATCAATCCAATAGCGCACTTCTTTGAATATTTAAGTGATACTGTTATATACCTAAATTCGCCTACTTGTTCATCTCTTGATGCATATAGTTACTTCCAGTTTTTAGATAATATAAAAATAACAGCTCAAACATTTAATAAAGCCTAAGAATAGACACTTTAATTTCTGTGCTACAGAAAAAAATCTGAAATCCTTTATATGACATGTATTTATCTTAGGTAAATAGCTCAGAGTAAATTAATGGGTTACATATAAGTGTATATTTACTTTCTTAAGACACTGCCAAGTTGTTTCCCAAAATCTTTTTAATAATTTTCATTATCATCAGTCTTGGATAAGCTTTACAGTTGCACTACATCCTCTACACAACTTTGCATTGTCGGTCTTTATGATTTTAGGTAGTGGTATCTCAGTACTAATATGTATCTCCCTGATGACTAAGGATGTATCTTTTGATACATTTATAGGCCACTCAAATACCCCTTTTTTGAAAGGTCTGTGAAAAATCTTTGTCCATTTTATATTTGCAATCTTATTATTGAATGGCGAATCTTATTACTTTTTAAAAATCAGACATTCTAGATGATGCATTTTCACATATATTTTAAAGTAATATTGTTAAATTTTTACGCAAATCCTGATTGAACTGTTAATTGATTATACTCAATCTCTATCTGGGGAGCACGGAAATCTTAATAATGGTTGATTAATTAAATCCATAAATGCAGCTTTTCACTCATTTTCACTTTTATCTTCATTGATACTTCTCTTTGAGGTTTTATAATTATTAATTATGATGTTTGTGAGACACATTCCTAAATATTGCTCATTTTTAAACTATTGCAAATTATATTTTTAAAAATTGCTGTACACACAGCAATTGCCAATATACAAAGGATTGTTTTTTGCCTATTGACTATACATTCTTCAACTTTACTAAATCACTAAATAGCCCTAATAAAATTGGGAAGAGTCTTTAAATTTTGAACACAGTCATGTTATCTGTGGGTAAACAAAAAATACAATTTTGCTTTTCCTGTTCCAATCTGCATGGCTTTAACTTCCCCTTGCTCCTTATTAGAATGCTTGTATCTCCAGTACAATATTGAATAAAATACTGAAACAAACATTTTTGCCTTGTTCTTATCTTAAGGAAACAGTATTTCCTCTTTCTTCATTAAATATAATATTAACAGTCTTTTCGGAGGGGTAGGCAATCCTGTGAAGTCATTTGTTTGGTTATTTATTTATTTATTTATTTGTTTCTTTACTTTCTGGTTGACTAAAAATCATTACCAGGAAGAGTTGTTCATTTTGTCAACCTTTTTTGTATTTATTGAGAAAATGTGCTTATGTTCTTTAGTAATCAATTAGTGAATTACATTGTTTAGTTTTTTATTGTTGGGTTAAACTCGCTGGCATGGTTTAGATAGAAGTGTCCCCAAAAGTTCATGTGTAAGACAAAATAAGAATTTTGGAGGTGCAATGTTTTGATCATGAGTGAAATAACGTACTCAGTGAATTTATCCACTGATATGAATTGGCTAGGTGCTAGCTGTAGACAGGCAGGGTGTGACTGGAAGAAGTGGGTCACTGGGGCTGTGTCTTTAGGCTTTATATTTTGAACCATGTGAGCAGAGCGTTCTCTCTCTCTCTCCTCTCTCTCTCTCTCTCTCTCTCCTTCGTTATTGCAAATGTCCTGAGTTTTCTCCTGCATGTCATCCTACCAGGATGCTCTGCTATGAAGTTGACTGTCCACAGACTGAGAGTTCTAAACCATGAGCCTCAAATAAACTTTTCTTCCTCTAAAATTGTTCTTGTTAGGTGGTTAGGTTACTGTGACAGAAAAGCTAACCAAAATACTTGCATTCCCTGAATAACCCCCCTTGGTCATGATCTACTGCTGGATTTAACTTTTGTTAAGTTTTGTAATATATCTTTGCATCTCTGTTGATGGAGAATATTGCTATGTAGTTCTCTTTTATTGGGATGAGTTTTGGGTTTTGTATTGGGGTAATATTAATGCAATAAAATATAGAGGACCCTTCTCTATTTTCTAGAAGAGCTCATATAGAATTTATATGCTTTCTTAGATATTTGGTAGAACACACCAGTTGTTCCATCTATGCATGAAGTTTTCTCCATGGAAAGGGTTTTAACTAAAACTTCAATTTATTTATTAGATACTCCCTTATTCAGTTTGTATATTTCGTCTTGAATGAGATTTGTTTGTGCCTTTCAAAGAATGTGTACATTTCATTTGTTAACACATTTATTGTCATAAACTGTGTTTTTTTCTTTTTAGTATTTTGAGACTCTGAGGAGATAACTCCTCTTTCATTCCTTTTAAGGTAAGTTTTCTTCTCCTTTTCTCTTTCTTTTTCCTTGTCATTCTAGCTAAGGGTTTACCAGTTTTCTTATCCTTTTCAAAGAAAGCTGTTTTTTATTTTTAATTTTTATTGATTTCTGTACTAAACAAACACATTTGTTTTCAGTTTCATAGATTTCTGCTTTTTCCTTTTATTATTCCCTTCCTTCTGCTTCTTTTGTATTTGTTATACTCTTACTTTTCTATTCTCTTAGGTGGAAACACATTACTGTTTAAAGAATTTTATTCTCATCTAATAAAATGAAAATGCACAAAAGTTTATATATTAAATTTTAATTTTTATTAGAAGTATTTCTTAATTTTCCTTTTATTTATTTTTTGATCCATGGACTATTTAGAAATGTGTCATCTAGTTTATGACTATATAGGACATTTCATTTTTTTTGTTGCTATCTAGGTAAATTCTGCTGCTATTAGTGAACATACTCTGTATAACTTCAACTCTGCAATTAAAAAAATCTATAATATGCTAAGTAGGTCACTCTGGTTAATATTGTTGTTTGGCCTTTTATATCTTTATTGATTTTCTGTCTGCCTGTTCTACTAATTGCTGATAAAGGGATGTTAATGTATACAACTGTACTAGAAGATTTGTCTATTTCTCCTTTCAATTTTATCAGTTTTTTTTCATTTATTTTGCATGTTCTGCTATTGAGAACATTAATATTTAAGACTGTTGTATCTTCTTGATGATCATCCCTTTTATAATTATGCAATGCCACTATTTATCCCACGTATTTCTTACTCTGAAGTCTATTTCACAAAGTGTCCATATTGCCACTCCAGTTCATTCATTTGGTGTTCATGTTCAAACTATATATATATAACTATAGTTATATATATATATAATTATTTGGAAGGGTTTCTTATAGAAGCATATTGTAAAATTAAAATGTCAATTAATTAAAAATAAAAAAGTATATGTATAGGCCATTTATTGGCATTCTTTATTTCTTCGTGGATCTAAATTTCTACCTGGTATCATTTCTCTTCTGCAGGAATAACTCTCAACATTTATTTAATTTAGGTATATTGACAATGAATTATTTCAGTTTTTGTTTGATGATATAGCTTTTGCTTTTAGTTTTGAAAAGTATTTTCAATTGTGTAAGGAATTTTAGTTGGCAAGATTTTTTTCTTTCAGTACTTTAAAAATCTCTCCATTTTGTTCTGGTTTGCATGATTTTGCCAAGAAGTCTGCTATCATTCTTATCAATGTTTTTGTGTTTGCACTGTCTTTTTTACAGCTTTAAATATTTTATCTTTATCACACAGTTTCATTGTCATCTATCTTTATGTGATTTTCTTCATGTTTCTTTTTTTTTTTGGTAGTTTGTCGAGATTCTTGGACTTTTGAGTCTAAAGTTGTTATCAAATTTGAAAAATTTGCAATTTCATTGGTTCAATATTTTTTTCTGCCCAATTCTTTCCATTTCCAGCTTTGATTACACACATACATTAGAGTTCTTGACATTATCTTGCATGTCACTTTAGCTCTGTTTTTCTCTGTGTTTTTCTTTTGAGTTTTAGTTTGAAGTGTTTCTATTGCTGTGCCATTGAGTTCACTGAACTTTTATTTTTGCAATGATTTATTTTTATAATCAATCCCATCAATCATAAATTTGTTTTGCAGCCATTCCTATGGTTTCCATTTGGGTCATTTTTTGTAATCTTCCATTTCTCTAATTATGTTCATGTTTTTAACTCTTTGAGCAAATTTATAATAATCATTTTATGTCATTGTGTACTAATTTTTTAATCCCTGTCATTTCTGTTTCTCTTGCCCCCTTCTTTATAAACTTTTTGTTAATTTTTTTGTAAGAATTAATTTTTTCTGCTGTTGCAATGTAATTTTCTAAAGTTTTATTTTCCAGTTGTTAGAAATTTGTATACTTCTGTATGTTTTCTTTGTATACACAATCTTAATACATTTATTAGTCACTAATCATAGTAGCTTCTGGGATGTGTTAGGATATTTCTATGTAAGTGAGAATGTCATACACAAATAAAGACTATTTTGCTACTTTCTTTTTGATTTTTAGTACTATTTTTCTTTCCTTATTTCTATTTCTAGACACTCTAGTAGAATTGAATAGAAATGTGGATATGGGCTTCTTGTCTCATTCTCAATCCTAGGAGAAAGTATTCAACATTTCATTGTTAAGTATGATGCTAGTTGTAGGCTTTTTATAGATGCCCATTAGATTGAGAATGTTTTTGAAAAGTTTGTCATGAGTGACAGTAGAATTTTCAAATCATTTTTCTGCATCATTTGAATTTTATATATTTATACATATAAAGCTTTTATCTTTTTTTCAGTTTTGATAGTGAATTATTCATTGACTGATTTTCAAATGTCAAACCAACCATGTATTCTTGGGACTAACCCTAATTATCAGGTTCATTTTTTTATATTAGCATTATAATTGCTAATATTTAAAAATAATTGCTGTGTGAAGGTTAGCCAGTCTTCCTTCTTTTCTTTCCCTTTCTTTTCTTTCATTTTCTTTTCTTTTCTTTTCTTTTCTTTTCTTTTCTTTTCTTTTCCTTTCTTTTTTCTTTTCTTTCTTTCTTCCCTCCCTCCCTTCCTTTCTTCCTTCCTTCCTTCTTTCTGTTTGGTAATACCTTTGTCAAGTTTTGATATTAAGTTTAAAATGGTCTTTTTAAAAATTGTGTAGGACATGTTTATGCCATCTACATTTTCTGGAATCATTTTTGAAGACTGGTAATATTTCTTTAGAGTCTTATACAGCTCACCAGTAAAACTGAAAGGAGAAAAATGCAAACACTTATGTAAACATAAGTCCTTCCCAAACTGCCCTCAGTTTTTAGAAAAACTGCAGAATGTTCCCGCTCCTTATTTTGTCTATCCTGCAAAAGCCGGGTGGCTATCCACCCTTCCCCTAGCGGTCAGGCTGACCCAAAACTTAGAATGAAATGCTTCATAGGTGATTTTTGACCCAAAACTTAGAATGAAATGCTTCGTACGTGATTTTTCATGTGAACCAATCAAAAAGAGCACTGCAACCCGCCCCCCTTAACCTGTTTGTATTTCATTATAAAAACCCTGCTAAATTTGAGCTAGGGGCCTCTTAGCATCACAGGTTACCGAGTGCACGGAGGACCATGCTCGAGCTTGCTAATAAAATGACTCTTTGTTGCTTGCATTGACATGGTCTCTGGTGGTTTTCTTGGGGATCCTGAGCCATGGGGCACGACAAAACAATCTGAGTCTAGAATTTTCCTTAAGCAAAGATTTTTCTGTAATGAATGTAATTTTCTTAATTGCAAATAAAACTACTCAGATTTTCTTTAATAATTTGTTTATTTCATCTAAATTGTTAAATATTTGACATATTAATCTCTATTTTGTTTCTTTAATATTATAAGGTAGTTAGTGAAAATAATTTTATTTCTACTATTAGTAATTGGTGTCCTCTATCCCTCTTTTTATTTATAAGTCTAACTAAGATTTTACTAAGTAACTCTGTTTAAAGAACAGAATTTTGCCTTTGTGAATTTTCTACAAAATAGTAGAAAATACATTTCTTCTACTATTTCTTTTCTTATACTTACTCTAAGATCATTCTGCCCTTTCTAGAACTTTATTATTATCTAATATAAGCATTTATAGTTATAAATTCCTTAAAACCAGTGACTTAACATGAATTCCTCAAATTTGTTATATAGAATTTCCACTCATTCAGTTAAAAATATTGTCTATTTTTGTCATTATTCCTCCTTTAATCCATATATTATTAACTTAATTGTAATTTATGAAATTAAAGGGAGTTGTTAATTTTAAAAGATGTGAAGTTTTCTAGATATTTTTGTTTTATTGATATCTAATTTAATTCCATTTGGTTAGGGGACAGTTGCATTATTTGATCATTAATAATTAATATTTATGATCAAATTAATCATGATGATTAATGATCAAAATCATTAATATTTATTGGTTAGCCCAGTAAATATTCTGTTTTAGTGAATGTTTTAAGTGCACTTAAAATAATCTTAATTTTATAGTATAGTTGTTGGGTACAGTGTTCTATACATGCCAGTTAGCTTAAAGTACTTGATAAGTATCTTGTATATCTTCATCATTCTGTGAAGTGTTGTTGGAAGAGGTTTGTTAAATCTTCAACTATATTTATAAAATTTTCTATTTCTTTTTAAAATTTTTTGTTTTTCCTTTAGAATACATTAATATTTATTTTATGCGTTTTGGTGTTCCATTATTAGGTACATGCATTTATAATTGTTATATTTTCCAGGTGTGTTGACTTTTTTTTTTTTTTTTTTTACCATTATGAGATATCCTTTGTTTTCTTAAATTCTTTCTTTTCCTTCTTGGTAATGGGAATTGAACACCAGCTTGCTTTACCATTGAGCTACATCCCAATCCTTTTTACTTATTTTACATTTTATTTTGAGACAGTGTCTCAAAGTTGTTGAGGCTGGTTGTTCTTGAATTTGCAATCCTCCTTGCCTCAACCTCCTGAGTAGCTGGGATTATGGGCTTGTTCTACTATACCCAGCTTAAATTCATTCTTTATGATATATTTTTGTCCATCTATTTATTTTCAACTTGTCTACATCCTCATGTTAGAAGTATGTATCTGTTAGATAGCATTCAGTTGAATTTTTCTTGTTTATCCATTCTTACATCTGTGGTTCAATTGAAGTTTTTAATCTATTAATATTTAATATAATTTTTGATGTGATTGGATTTTTACCTACCATATTATTATTTGCTTTATGTTTTATGTCCCTTCAGTTCTTTGTTTTTTTGTTCTAGTCCTTTTCTTCTTCTGGATTAAATTAATATTCTTTACAATTCTACTTAAACTTATTTATTAGACTTTTAGGTAAACTATATCTCTTTGATTTATTTTTTATTAATTGTCCTGGGGAAGGAAATATACAATTTCAAACTTTCTTAGTTTACATAGACATGAGATTTTAATTTTTTGGATAAAGTAATTAATCTACATAAGTACCTAAATCTAGTTTCCACCTCCCATCTTTTATGCTGCACTTGTAATATGTAACACACATTAACGACTTCTCAATACAAAGATATAAACAGTAATATATATATATATATATATATAGCAGTTTCTTTCTCTCTCTCCTTTTTTCTCCACATGTGTGCATGCATACACACACACACACACACACACACATACATATATACTCAAAGTTTATGTTGATATTTTCTTATTTAATTTTTCTCTCTCAAGTCCTAGAAAAAATACCAATTGGCAAGGACCACTGTCATTTCTTTTGTGAGATCTTGATTAGAGCAATCTCCAGATATAATTTTGTATTCTACAGTTTGTTCATTTGTTACATTTCATACAATATGGTTTAAGTCTGCTTTGGTGAGACAGCATGTTGAATAAAAATGGGCACTTTTCACTGTTTCCTTCTTCTATTCATTTTTCTCCATTGAGGCATTATGTAAAGGGATTCGACCAACATTTTCCTGCTGTAAGAATAACTTCTCTGAAGAGTAGAGTAGTAAGTTTGATTTGGTGGGTGATATAGTATTTTGTCAAAAACAAAAAAAGCCTACAACATATTGTTAAGTGGTGTGCTCACTGTTTCAGTTAGATTTTGAGAAAGGAAAAAAACAATAAAAAACAACTATTTTTTTTTTCATTTTTATGCTGTGGATACATAATAAGAACAAATCCTGTTCCATTCATTTAATGGCTCAATTGCAGCTGCTGCATCTCAACAAAACTGTAAGGCTCACTAAGTACAAACACCAAGGGGATCTAAAAATAGACCTTGATATAGGTAGTGGATAAAAGAAATTCAAGAATTCCCCAACCATTGTTCTCAAGATTCACAGATACACTAAACTTTAGATATCTGGCTTAAAGCATATCCCTAAGTTCTGTGAACGGAGAGGAGTAAATTTTGTCATTCAACAATTGTCATATCTAGTAAATCCCAATTTGAGTTACATAGGGACTGTGGTATCTTTTCCTACTATCTCACTATCAGATTTTGGTCTCAATTTTCCCACAAGTTTAGGTATTAGACACCAGACGTGCACTTACGTGCACAAAGGTGTTTATGAACACAAACACACACATGCACACACACACACACACACAAACACACACACATAGAAAAACATACACTTGACTTGATCTTGTAAAGCTGGCCTAGTCTCCTTAAACAAGCACCTTGAAAAGAAGGTTTATTCCAAGGTTGATGAGAAGTTGATGTCTGACCTGTCAATCTTCTGTTCAGCTAGGATTTAGTTGCCTGCGCTGAGTGTGCATGTGTGTGCGTATGTGCATGCATGAACATGCAGTCATGCAGCCATGATCTGCAGTAAAGCTGCAGATCTGCTTCTCTGCTCTGAAAGTTTCTTCAAGGAGAATGAAGTTTGTAAAATCTGGTTCCTATGTCTTTAAAAAAGAACATTTAATTTCAACAATGAAAAAAAAATGTGCCTAACTTTCCTTATGCTAATTAACAAACCCTTTGTGCAGATTTAGATAAAACACTTCCTGTCGCCACCTCTGAATTTCTGATTAGTGTACGATCAACTGTCCCTAGGGTATAAAGTTAAATTAAGCACACACATATGCTTTGCATTTTGAAGTATTTTTAAGTAAGTAATTGCATTGACAAGATAACACTCATTCTACCGTTTGCCCATTTAAGAGTTGGGGCCTATATAGTGAAGTGAATATTGCTAAGTGACTTGGGAAGAAAGGGCTACTAATTAACAACAAAAGCTGGCTTAAAATTGTAAAAACTTTTCTAGAGTATCAAACTCAGTTTAGGGGTCAACATTGACAGCATCCTCTCAGCTATGGGACTCTTCTTTTTCTTTCTTTCTTTTTTTTTTTAAATGAAGTGACATTTACTTATTGCTATACAAAGAAAGCTCCAGCTTATGAATAAATCCAGTGGCTCTTTGCACTCTTTGCTTAGTGTTAGTTTAGGTCCTCTGAGAAGCAAATTCCAAAAGGGATTACATGTGAAAAAGAATACCAAAGAACTGTGGAGAGAGAAGCAGCAGGAGAATGCAGGTAGAATCTTCAGACAATGATGCAGAATTGATGTCTGTGATTGATGATAGCAGGGAGGAGAGAAATTGTAGACTGCAGTACAGCTTCAAGGAAAGATCAATCAGAGAACTAGGGACTCCTCAAGCAACTCTCACCCACTGGAAGAGTTCCCCATTTTTTAGGACTATCCTTTGCTTTCCTGCCACACTCAGTCTTGGGAAGCAGCCCTAGAAAGTGTAGCTCTGGTCCATAGGCAGCAACGAATTGAGCATGAAGCAGTGGGGGCCATTGGGAAGTTGTATCAATAGCAGGAGATCTGAATGGTATATTCTCTTGACTACTCCTTCTTTGAATATTTGAGATTATGTGCCTTTCCTAAAATCAAAATCATTGCTTGAGTCAAGTATGCTTTATAAGGAAATAAAAAAAAAACATTTCTATTTCATGTAATTTTGTCAATTATTCTTGGCATCTGAGTAAAAAATGTCATGTAAAGTTTAGTGTTAATTTTGGCTTAGGGATTCTTACTAGGAAAATTTAAAGGATAATAATCATAGGCAACTTGCTCATAATGATTGGAGAGCTTTGTAGGAATGAGTAGGAAACCAGATGTCACGTGTCCTGACCTTGCCTTTTGCCAGCAGTGCGAATTGGAGCAGACTACCTGATGTCTCTGGTTCTCTGGTTCTCTGGTTCTTGTGTGTAGAAAAAAGGATTTTTCTTCAACTGTAAAATTTAGTGACTTTCTAAGCAAGGAGAAACTTTATATTCATGAAGGTTCATATTTTAAAAAAGAAGATAGAATAATGAGACACATTTTTATGCTGAATGTATATGTAATTGTGTTTAACAGTCATGTCCAAATCCTCTTGCTGTTTAAAAGCTTTAGATATATATTTTTCTTGGAAATAATTTGACAATATTTATTAGCGTCCTTTAAAAATAGCCATTTAACAACTTAGTCCAGAACTTCGTAGAGATTCTACTAAAGATTCATGTACAAAGATCCTTCAACAGCATTATTTTAAATAGTGCAAACATTAAAACAATTCAAATACTTACTCTAGGGGAACTGTTTTGTAAGACGTCATAAAACAATCATTTTATTAGCAATTCCACAGTCATATTGACATAGGTTTAGGAAAAAAACAATGATATACACGAAGATAGATAAAATACTCTATTCACTATTACTTTTTGTTACTGGAATTTAATCCAAGGGTGTTTAACCACTGAGCCACATTTCCAGCCTTTTTTATTTTTTATTTTGAAATAGGTCTTGCTAAGTTGCTTTGGGTCTCTCTAAGTTGCTGAGGCAAGTTTGGAATTTGCAATTATCTTGAGCCTTAGCCTCCCATGCCTGGTTATATTCCTTATTATTCAAAATTAGTTTAAAAATATGTAGACAAACAGTGAAAATGATTTCAAATCATGTTAGCAGTTCTTACCTGTGGGTGGGAGGATTATAGATGCATTTCATTTTCTTCTTTATATTTGTTTTATTTTCCAGAGTTTTACAATAAGCCAAAAATATTGATTGAATGGTTATTTTTCATAAGTAATTATTAGAATAACCAAATAATGACCAAAAATATTTCTTTAAAAGATGAAATAGCTTATTAGCAAATGGGTGCTAAACAAGGAGGAGAGTAGGGATTCAGTAAAGAGATGACATTTGAATTTTATCTTAAAGTAAAACTCAGACACTTCAGAAATAATAAAATAAATATGAACCATTCATGTATTATGAATATCACATTGTTTTTACTAGGGACAGAAATTAAAATATATATTTCCATTGCCTAAAGTTTCTACTGGAAACTTTGGGAGCTATACATCAAAATCAATCCCCTTAAAAAATAAATACATTTATCCATTCATTCAAATTTAAATTTATTTTTAACCAATAAATACAATAATAAACTATACATATTTATGGAATACTATGTGATATTTTGATGCACATATATGTTGCTGAAATCAGGGTGAACTTATTCTGTTTCCTCAAACATGTTTCATTTAGGTAGGAGGAAGATATTCTGCTGTGCTGTTGCATAGTGAGGTGACTATAGATCACCATAATGCATTATATATTTCAAAAAGCTAGAAGAAAACATTTTGAATTCTATCATCATAAAGCCCATTTAATTTCTTTATTTTTGCTCTTTTACTTTAAAATTTCAATTTTTTTTTTTTTTTGGTACTGGGAATTGAACCCAGCAGTGCTTCACTATTGAGCTACATCCCCAACCCTTCTTATTTTTTATTCTGAAACAGGGTCTCGCTAAGTTGCTAAGACTGGTTTCAAACTTGCCAGTCTCCTTCTCAGGCTCCTGAGTTGTTAGGATTACAGGTGTGCACCCAGTTCATTTTAAAATTTCATATACCCCATTTTCCATTAATCTGTCAGAATCTTATTTCATTTAGAATTATATTTTCTGATCTTTTATATTCAGCACATTCTCATTGGGGAAGAGGAAATTGGGAGATTGTTTTATTTATACACAAAATTTGTTTTAAGAAATTCAATGTCTCAAATGAGTTTGTGAAATATTTAATGCTCCATACCCTGCCATCAAAGCAGCTCACTGTGTAGACAAATATTTAAATATTAAAACACCAGAGTTCTGTTAAAACTGAAAGATGTTTAAGAATGAAGCACTGGAGTTTGTGATCTGTTATATCAGGTTTCTGTTTGTCTGGAGTCGCAGTGATGATCTGGTTCTGGAAATAGGTGATGAGAATTTTCCTGATCTTAGGACTTTCTTGATGCAAAACAGTACAGTAGTCTCATGGAATAATCACTCCTCATGATTATCTGCTCAGCACAAGGGTACAGGAATAGTCAATGTGACCAAAATCTTGACCTTTAGACTATTTGCTTTGTGTCTTCCAGATTGGGGACAGAAAATTGTGTTCCTAACCAAATAGCAACCAAATACTCGATTTCTCCAAATCAAAAAGTGAAAATTCTCTCTAGTTCAATCCTGGTCCACCTTAGCCTTTGATGATGTAAAATTGCCATGGCCTGGGGGGCATTGTGTCAACAGTAAGACTTTAATCAATAGCTAATGCTGACTTGTCCATATATAAAGATGAATTATTGCTTCCTATGCATGTGTTCAGGAATCCAAAGTCTCTTATCTCAGTGGCATTCAACTAACCTACAGCAAGAGAAAGACATTTCCCTCATTCAGTTGCTTATATTGACTATGGTAATATGAATGCCTCCTGAACTAGAAAGCACTACATAACTATATTTATATGTGTTCATTGGCTTAGCTTGTGATGGGTGAATTCATTTCCTAAGGTTGCGGTAACAAAGTGCCAAAAACCAAGTGGCTTGAAGCAACAGAAATTTATCGTCTCCTGGTTCTGGAGTTCAGTCTTAGCAAGGCCCCATTCTTTCTGACATCTCCAGGGTGGAACCTTTTGTTGCCTTTTCTACTTTCTGGTGGTGCCAGTAAATCTTGGCATTCTTTGCCTTGCAGATGTAAAAACTGCAATCACTTGGCTGTCTTCATGTGTCTTCACTTCATCTTCCCTCTGTGTGTATCTTTTTCCATGTCCAAATTTTCTCTTTTTACAAGGAACAAAGTTCAACAAAGTTACATCCTTTAACTCTATCTCAGGCAACACTCTATTTTCAAATATGGTCATGTTCGATGGTAATGTAAGCTAAGACTTCAATTATCTTTTTTCAGGGGACAAAATTTAACCAATAAATGTGAGGTAGGAAAAGGAATGGTTAGTAAAGAGAATGAAGAAAAAATAAAGAGGAAATAAAAGGATAGGAAAGACCACGTTAAGCCCATATCTTTATATTAGAAGAAAAAGGAGCATTTCCTTATGATAAACCTCAGTGATGATTAGGATTTCTGTTGCCAAAATACTGTTGGGGTGTTCTGGTCCTATTCTGTACCTGTTATGTAGCTTGCAGAATCATCAGGTTGACTAAATAAGGAAGAGGTTGAGGCCTCCAAGGATTCCAAGATTCTTCTAGATGCATCACAAAATTTCTTAAGATAATATGATTTTCCTTTGGGACTCCTAACAAAGATCTCCTTTGTAAATGAAGCAAATTAATCAATTTGGAACTGGACTTGAAGCAACCAATCATAATTTAAGTCAGTAGTTCTCAATGTGTCCTTCCCAAACCAGCAGCATCAGAACCTTTTAGGAATGCAAATGATCAGGGACCACCCCAGAGCATCTGAGTCAGAAATTGGGGGTACAGCTAAGAAATCCAAACTTAACCAGTTCTCCTGTCAATTATGATGGATGTCCTATTTTGAGAATCAGAGAATGAAGTGCTTATTCTCCAGTGGTATACAACTGCTGCTTTTCTAAAATTTATGGAATAAACACTTTTGTTCAAAGACTCTCAGGTAGGATGTGTGAATTGTTTGAAATAGCTCCATGTGAGATGAACACTTCTGGTTTTGAACTATCCAGGATCTGCAGAACTGTGCCAGAGTCCATCTTGACTTGACAATTTTGAATGACTTAGGAAGCCCCATGGAAGGCAAGGGTCTCCTGCATTGTTGGTGCTGTCCTTGGTGCTGATTTATCACCACGTAAGGCTTCCTGCCTAGAGTTTCTCTCTTCATGGAGTCTACCAATTTCTGTGTCCTGACACTGAACTGTTGGCATTTACCGGAACAGATTTGCCCAATTCTGAGCTTTCACTTCAAATGTTTTGGTTGACCCGTCCTTGGCTGGTTAAGTATAGATGGTACTTGTCACAGGACATGTTTGGAACTAATTTAAGTGTAACAACAAGAAGTAAAGGGGAATATATTGCTAAAAATCCTCATTGCTGTATACAGAACCACAGGATAAGCAAATTTGTAGCGGGAACATTAGAATCACTGTTGAGCATATAACAACAATTAGGTACTTTGACCACAAATTTGTAGTTAAGACTAGGGGAGATGTTGTTTTAATATCTAAATTAATATTTAAAAGCCAATGAATAATTTTGTTGTGCATCACCAGTTAAGAAGCAATCCTTAACTATTCCTGATTGTTGCATATTGGTCAAGCTTTCATGAACTTGAGGTCTGTCTTCAAGGAAAGAATACAGTTTCTTGGTAGATGTAAGCTTTATCTAGGAGTTTTTCAACAAAGACATGTACAGAGCTCCATTTCTTGTCTTTTCTGTTGATGGTTTTTGATGAACAATTTGACAGATGAAGTAGATTCACATTATTCTGTTGAGTTGTTCAAGATGAGAGGGACTAAAAATAGCTGAAAGATATCTACTAATTCAGAGAAGGACAATTATCTTGACACAACTCTGTTTTCCTTAGCTTTCAGGGCAGGACCCACCTATTATATTATTTTTTGGAAGCAGTTTCAATTGTGTATATAAAATTAAGTGTTTTACCATTGTATATTAAATCACACATCTTTGTCATTAATAGATATAACAAACACCACTGCGTTTTAAATCCAGGGCTTAAATCTCAAATCCCATAGCTCTTTTTGTTAGGTGCAGAGCAATGGAACTCGGATGTGTCCTTGGCTGCCATGGACGTAGGAAATGACTTGAATCTTTTAAAATTTATTCGCTGGAACCTCTGTTAAACTGATTAAACAGTCTCAGACATGGTAGGAAGCTAAACGTCTTTCAAAACATCTCAGCTTATCACCATACAACCTTAGCAGGCCTATTTGCAGCTTTATGAAGAGCTACAGCTGCAGTTACATTGAATTTAACAAGGTGTCTCTTTCCAAGAACATCAACCCCAGTAACTTGTACTAATTGAAAGCAGAAGAAAGGAAGTGCGATTAACAATGTGGCACCAAATGCCTGAGAATTCAGGCTGAAAACGATGCTAGAGCTATGTACAGTGTCCAGATTCTGAAATTCCATTACTACTCAGTTTCAAGAATACAAGAATATAATATGGTATTACCCCTACTTTTGAAAAGTCATCTAAAAATAATCTCCTTACATTCCAAACACAATGAGCTCTAACTGTGTATTGCCTCAAGGCACTTGAAGGTGTGGAGGAATTGAGCCTTGTCGGTTGTTATAAATTCTTTCCAGTCTGTTAGAGCAGATGTTTTTGCCTTACCACCTCTCACCTCCTTTACTTTTGCTTGGATTTTAAACTTATGCAAACATAGTTTAAACTACAAGCTCTGTTTGCTGGTTGGCAGTCCTAGCCATTCATTGCATAAAGGGTGCCAAACTGGAGCTTCGGACAAGCCTGTTATTTGGCACAATATTTTCCCAGATGGATTCAATATGCAACAAATAAATGAAGACTACCTAGGTACAAAATTGGTATTTTGGCATAATCTTATCAAATTACTTGTTTTGTATGCCTTTTCAATAGGGACCATGATTTCAGAATGGTTGGGTAAGAGAATTGTAGCTTTGTCATTCAGTGGGGTCTTGTAAATCTGTCACTTATTATTGGACTAAAAACCTGTAATTCAATAGCTAAAGCAACCTGAGTAATATTTTTCCTATCCCCTTTCCTCCAGGACACCAAAGGGGGAAGAAATAAAGGTACATGGTGAAATGCATTCCTCTTTCCTCCCTTACCTGAATCTGGTAAGGTGCTCAAAACATTTCTATTGAGCTCTTTTTGAAATCTGTTTCTTTTAATTCAAGCCAGCTGTTTTCTCTGAAGAGCAGCCTGGAAAAGAAATATTGTTTGGATAATCCTTTCCCAAGCCCGTACATTCTTGGGGTTAGAACTGACTGAACCCATGAATGATTTACACTCCTGTTTATTCCAAGAGCTTTATAGTTTCCCATTAGTCTCCTCCCCTAAACCTACAAGGTTTCCCAAGTGGCAGCACACTCAACTGAGCCCATAGCTAATTTGATCCCATTTGGACTAATGGACATATTTTAGCATTACAAAGTTTTTGTCAGAATTTTTTTAGTTTTAGATAAAACTGGGGAGAGAAGCCCAGTAGGGCTTCCTACATATTGCTTATATTTATATTACATTTAAATGCTCTAATTGCTTCTCCCAGAGTGAATCAAATCCCATAATTATAAATAATTAATGTTTCTCTAGCGCAATTCTAAATCAGGTCTTCATTTGGGGATGCAAACATTCAGTAGCACCTAATAAAACATATGCCTTAATATAATTTCTAAATCAAAGCCAAAGTGGAATCTCCAGAGGATTCAGACCTGGTAGACATAGGAGTGGATGAAATAGAGAGAAAGAAGCAGAAGTAGAATTTTTAAAAATGAGACTCACTAATGCAAATCACTCAGCAAATTCAACATCTGTATGGCCCTCAAAACTATTGTTTAAATTAACTTTATATTTCACATGTCTTCTAAAGCTCATGCTAATTTTGCACATAAAAAATTGCAAAGTAATGTATTCAAATTAGATAAACTTCCCAGTACAGGTGATTTAAAATTAATCTAACAATATGCCTTCTTACCTGACAGAGGCCCTTCCTCAATATCCTGTGCCTGGCCTGCATTCTTCATTCTGAAGTACTGATTCATGGAAGGAAATCAGTACAGCAGAGCCATGACCATTACTTCTAGATCTCGAAAAATATGTACATACCAAAGAACAAATTACTAGCATGTTTTCTGGTTAAATCAAACACTGGACAGCTAGAGTTGTAAAAAGGGTAATAAAGTTTTTATAACAAGCAATAAATACAAATCTCTGTTAGGACTGATTGAAGAAGACAGTTCTTCATTGCCCATATTTGGTTTATTTCTGACTCCCAGGTCTCCTCCTTGCAATTACATACTGGAGATGCTTTGCCTTGTATTTAGAATAGTTGAAGGCAAATCTCCTGTCAGAATCTCACACAGCTGGTACATTGTTAGCTGCAGCTTTATTTTGTAGAGTGAGTTAGAGGGGCACTTTTAAACTTTTTGTGGGTAGTTATTAAAACTTCCACTAAATTAATAACCTACAGTAAGTCTGTAGCTACAGGTAAAAGATGTAGTACCAGCTCTTTAAGAGACTAAAGCTCTTTTCAGTCATCCATTCATTTATTCTGAATAGTAAGCATACTAAATGCTAGGAAAATTGTACAAAAAGTGACAAAAATTGAGGCTACAGAAATGAACAGGAGAGTTACTGTTTTCATGGAGCTTATGGATTAGTTCATTTATTCTCCTATTCACTCTTTTATTCAATTTTTCATTTAACAAGTAAGTATAGATAATTTGTGCCAAGAATTTTTTTCCTAGATACAGGAGGTTTGAAAATGCATATGGTTCTTATATTCTTGTGGGAGATAATGCCCTACCCTACTTGTGCTTGAATGCCCTTGAGTAGTATCACAGTTTAAATATGAGATGTCCTCCAAAATTTCTTATATGAACAGGAGGAAAAATGATCAGATTAGGAATGATACAACCTAATCAGTGAATTAATCCATTTGGTGGCTTATTAATTTGAAGGACCAACTGAGTAGTAACTATAGGAAGATGGGTTGTGGCTAAGGAGGTGGGTCACTGGGGGCATGTACTTGGGATTTATTTTGTCCCCCTGGTTTCTCCTCTCTCTCTCCTTCCTCTGACATACCCTTTCACCATGATGCTAGGCTCATCTCAGGGTCCACAACAGTGGAGTCAGCTGTCCATGGATTGAACCTCTAAATCCCTGAGCCTAAATAAACTTTTCCCCTCTAAGTTGTTCTTATTTGGTATTTTGGTCACAGTGATGAACAGCTGACTAACACAGGTAGTCATAATATCCCCATCCTCTGTTCAGACTTACGTCAGCAGGTAAAAGAATAGAAATACGTGAATAAGTATTGAGTTATCATCACAGGTTTAATCTTAGAGCAGTCAAGTTAAGATTTTCCAGGGATCCTGGGAAAGCAATTACATCCTATCCGAAAGAATTTAGGTAGTATTATTTCCCAAACTGATATCCAGTTAATTCCAGAACTATGATGCCTATCCACAAATGAATAGAAAAACTGGAGAAAGTATTCAGCCTCACTTCCTGAAGATTTAGTAAAAGTTTCCATGGGAACCTTCCCTCGTTACAAGACAATGAGTCAAACGTTCACTATATTAAATTTTCTTCTTAATTTAAAACACAGTCAAATATCTTGAATTTTTAAAATCTCTCTCTTGATTTTGTAAGTCAAATGGTCAGGTCACTATTATCTTTCAAAATCACTGACCATAATCAGAGTAGAATGATACAAGTGCTCTGAAATACATCTTAAGAGTAGAAGAAATTCTTTCTGATGATCCTGAACTTGAGTTCTTGATAATTTTATTTCTCAATATTGGCAGCAACAAAACAGTATACTTACATATCTACATTACATTTTTTTCTTCACCTTCGAAGGTGTTATCCCCTAAAAGCCTGGGCACAGATCTGCATAGATTGCATCCTGAGGCAAGGGAAGTCGGTAATATAAGAACAGGTACCATTTCTGCTCTGGAAAAGCAAGCCATGATTAGATCCAGACACTCCATAGCTTTCTTGCTCAGGACAGAAAAATGTTTTGACACTAGAATATGCTTGGCAAAAATTCCCCTAGAACACTATAAGATATCATAAAAACAAAACATTCATTTAAAAAATTGAGACATTCTTTCCTCTAAATAATAAGTCTAAAAGTTGCATTAAATTTTCATAAAATTTAGGTCTAAAGCTAGGTGGAGGTGGTGGTACATTTTTAATATGTTGCTGTATTTATTCTTAAATAGCTTATTTTCTGCAGATATAGTTTTATTGTTATTAATATAAGAAATGTAAATTATTTGATTTGGAATTACTTGACTTCATTCTTTGAAGTCAAAAATTAAAAATATTTTATAAAGATACAAAGGGATTTCATAGAATCCAAGAGACAGAAGGCATTTGACCCAACGTAGAAAATGTTTTCAACAGTCAAGCTAGTTACTCTTTTTTTCTTAAATCTTTTCTTCTAGTGTTCCATGATCTCCAGCCTCTCGTTCTCTAGATTTCTGTTTTCACCTTTTATTTGACTGACTTTTTCTCCTTTGCCATATAAATATAAAGGAATATAAAGGACAATTCCATCTCTTACTTGACCTCCTAGCCTCAGCACTTCAGATCAACTGGCCAGCATCCCCATGTACCATCTTCAAGTTCTTAGTCTAGAGGATCTGGTTGGCTCAGTGCAGCCAACTAGTTTAACCTCCTCAATCGGACACTACCCTATCACCAACATTCAGAGTCAGTACTTTTCTTAGGTCAGTATAATCCATGAACTTATTATTCACCAAAAACAGTAACTTTAAAGTTATGTTTCTTTCTTTGAATTTATTCTTCCTTATGTACAGTAATCTTTATTTTTATATAGATATTTTTCCTCTCTGGTTTTATGCAAATCATAGTACTACTTTCCAAATGAAAAAGGAAGATTAAATTTTAAAAATAGCTAAAGTCTGTGAAGAGACAAAGACAATACATTACTTTGAGTAAGTATTTTTCCCTGCTAAAATGAAACATTTTTGTTATTATCTACCATCTCATCACTTATCCTGTGAGTATCTTTAATGGTGAATTATAACTTAATATTTACATCTCAGTTCAGTGCATTTTAGGCTAATGGTTTTTTCTTTTAATTGTTTTCATTTACTTTAATTAACTATCTTTTATTAATTAATTTTAGACTTTTGATCAAATAATTTTAAGCTCTTAAATGATATCTGGTTTATTGAAACCAGTCAAGCAGGCAAGGAGGAGCTTGAAGAGATAATTATCCCATTGCATACTGATTAGGTTCATAAATATAGCTATCCTTTTTATCATCTTACCGAATTGGGTAATTTTTTCTTTCCCCAGTCCTTTTCAACTGCAGTTTAACTGTTTACTCTTTAGCAATAATTGTTGTAAAACAGAGATCTGCTTATCAGATTTTTATTCTCTTAAAAATATCATCTATTTTGCTTAGAGGATAAAGCTCAACAACGTTAAAGACTGACACCAAAATCCTTAAAGACTATTCCCAAAGTAATTTCTAACACTTTCTCCTGTCATTCCTATTCTGGCACCTATAATACAGCCAGATTATTATTTCTCAGACATTTTATGCAATTTTATACTCTGCCAGAGATAACCTTCTCTCTAACCTACTCCATCTGGTAAGCACCACCCCCACTCCACCAGTTTCTTACCTGTCAGGGCCTAGCTAAGATGTCAATTCTTTGTGAAGCTTTTCCTGATTGCTTCAGGCAGAGTTATTCACCTTCCAATTAAAGCAACAGTAATTGTATATTATAATTAGTTGGTTATTTGCCTGGAACCCCCACTAAATTGTGATCTACCTTGAGGGCAGTGACCTGATTGGATGAATTTCATCTCCAGCATCTAGCACAAGGTGTACACATGCTCAATAAATGTTAACCCACATGTGTGCATGCACCAATAAATGAAAAGAATGAATGAATGAATGAATGAATGAATGCAAGGTTCTATTAAAACATATCTCAGGTGCTTTGTTAAGTCACCTAAATTTTTTGGAGGGTTTTAATTTCTAATGGGCAAATAAGTTATTCTCACTGCTATTCTTAAAATATGACCCTTGATTTGCTGATGTTTTCTCAGCAAAGCTATTAGGTTATGATTTTCAATTTCTCTGTTAATCTCTCATTTAATTATTTGGTTTATTGTTTTGCTCTTTTGGGCATAATTGAAAGAAGACAATTCTTGTAGTTCAACCATGTGTCATAAAATAGTATTTATATTAATAGAATAACATTTTAGAGTTACACATTACTGAATCTTAGGAATTTAGGAGTTGTTTCCCTTTTTAATTTGCCAATTGTTGTTTCAAAAACTAAGAGTCTCAGTTTTAACATTTAATTCCAGGTTGATTCCTTGAATACTTACATGATAAAAGCATATTCACCATATTCTCAATCATCATGAAAAATAATTATTATATGTTCATGTGTCCATGAAAAGTTTGCTAGCATCTTTCTTTTAAATTACTTTAGGACCAATGGCTTTGTGCAATGTAAGTGGTGGCCTTCATGACGTTTCAAGTCAGTGTGGTTCAACACCAATGTCAGTCTTGTTGCAGCTGGACAGCTTTGCATTGTGCACAGGCTAGTGTGATGGCCCAATGATCTAAGGAGTCCTTCATCATCATTGTTTCAGATGGTGTCATTTTCACCACAATGTCACCCATGATCTCTCTGATTAGAGTGCTGGATAAATAAGAATCTCCAATTGAATGTATATTTTGTCAATTTCCAAATCCCTTCAATTCAGCTTCTAGTTTTAATAATGAACTGAACCAATTAAACTTTAAAAATATTCAAGGAATTGCTCACATAGTCTCTTCCTTCCTTAACTGAATTTTTGTACCAGAATTTTAATGACAAAGATTTTGCACATTTACCCATTCTGGGGTATGTGATCAAAGGTGATAGGTAATATAAGGGCAATCCTGACACCAGATACTTTACATATCAGTTGCAGGAAATGGAGCAACATCAAATAACCATGACATCCTCATAAGAGAGGAGAAAACAGTGTTCTATGGGACTATGGAGACAGAAGATTTCTGAGAAACAGAGCAGTCTTTATGGCATAAGTGGCAGACAGGACCACATTTATTAAGCATCAACTATGTGCCTGTCATGGAGAGAACACTTTGCATAGATTAATGTATTCATTCTTCACAAAAATTCTGTAAGATGGGGATTATCATTCATATTTTCTAGGTAGGAAAACAGATTCAAAGAGGATAATCAATGTATTCTAAAGCACACAATATAGAAGACAGAATTTGACTTGGATTCATATTTATAGCATTCTCAAACCTTCAGAGCCATGAAGGACAAGGAAGGGGAAGGATTTGAACTGGCATGATAGCAGTGGGGAAGGAAAGAACATATTCACATGTTTTCCTCATTATCTGAAGGCTTTACAGTCCAGATTACAGTTTTGGAGACAGAATGGCATAGAAATTAAGAGCATGAGGTTTGAAGTCATATCATCTAAGTTCAAATCTTGTTTCATTACATACTAATATTTCATTTCCAGGCAAATGACTAAAGTATTCTGAACTTTAATTCCATGTGGAACAACAACACACAAATGGTGATGAAGATTAAATGAAATGTTAGCACAGTGCTTAGAAAACAATAATTGCCCTATAGTTGGTTATTATTATTTTTATTAATCTCTAGGCATGAGTTTGTAAACTTATAGTGATCAGAGTTGCATAGCTATAAAAATACAGTTGGACCTTTATTTCCTCTGACTTGCCTCATCGATGACTTGTATATTCAGAGCACACATAATTCATTGAAATCTAATGTCATTTCTATTTATATCATTCATGTTCAAGGAACACTTGCCTCAATGGGGTTCTCTTCTCTCTTGAATATGTAAAAATGGGAAAAAATTAAACGAGGGAAGTTTAGAGAACCTTTGGTTGTGATACCATCCGAGTACTCTGGCTACATATCAGTGGAGCAAAAGTTAACACAAAACACTGGTAATGGCAAAGAATATGTTTTTGAAGAGCTAAAGTACATAAGCTTTCAACCATAGACTAAGAGAAAAATGAAAATCTGCACTCCATAGATTGTATCTCTGTCCCTGTATTTATATATAGAAATACAAGTATCTAAGGTCCAAATGTGCCAAAAATTTTTTAGTAAAGGAGACACTTGAAATGAATCTATCTACTATCTATCTATTTATAATTAATTATACATTAAACCATTAATTTAGTCTAATTGTCAAATTATTTTATTGCATAAAATTTAATTTTTCCCTTCTCCTTTTTGCCTGTAAAAATTTCAAAAGAAGCATATAGCCCAATATCATAACTCATGCCCTCATAATCTCTGGAGCTAATACCAGTAATCTAAATAGCTCAATGAACTCTCAGACATTTAGCTTCATAAGTGTATGTGTGTGTGCATGCACACACGTGCGCATGAACATGCATGTGGAAATACATACCTATTTAGGAAATTCTTACATTGACTCTTTGGATTTGCGGGCTTCTCATCAAGACTGTGAAAGAACTTTAGCTGAGACTGTCCTTCCAGGCACTTTGCCTTAATTACTCACTCCCTGTATAAATCACGACTTTCTGCCTGTCATTTTTCAAGGCCCCACTGTGAATGCAAACCAGGTGACTATGTGGATATGTTGGAAAGCAAAGTGACAGAACACACCTGAGCTTCCATTTTGCTCAGGGCAGTGATTATTAATGTGAGAAATCCGGAGTGATGTGAAGTGGCCAGAGTTTCAGCAGAATTTATTGCTTACAGCTTTGGGGTCCCCTGGCCTTTACCAGCTGTTCCACACCTGGACGTGGAGAACAGAAACATCCCTCTTCAATTTATCTTTCCTGGACTTGTTGCTTATGGGACTCAGATGCCAGGTGACAGGGCTGGGAAGCAGCAGTGAGAGTCTCCACCTGCATAGCCTTGAATTCCCCAAAGAGCCCTTGTTCTGACTGTGGTACAGACACCAGCTTTTAACAATGTGCAAGAGCTTTAAGTCTAGAGCAAAAGTGAACTTAACGTATAGCTCATTTTTCTAGTGTATGATTTTTAGTCTTATCTGGGACAAACTGATTAAGGGAGCAAGAGACTACAGTCTCCTGAAGGGTTCAAGGACTCTGCCTTCAGTGGCACAGGAGAATAGCAAGCATTTATGCTTTGAAGATTATTTTGTTGGATTTCTGGAGTTTCAGAGGAGCTCCCTGTGCCCTGAGATGCCGTAAGCTTTGTATGCCCCAAATTGCTATAATGACCAGCACATATTAGGCACTAAGGTCATTCACTGAATGAATGAAAGATGAGTAAGTGAACACAATATCAGCTTTCTAACAGCCAGCAGGCCCTGTATTTTTGTGGCAAAGAGCTTAGGTTTTGAAGGGAGAAATGTACAGCTTTTAAACATTGCTCTGCCACTTATTAGGGCTATGATCTAAGGCAAAACTTTAAACTTCCTAAGTCTCTCTTCCTCTGTAAAATGATGATGGTCAAAAGGACCTCACATAGCTGTTTTGAGGATTAGATGAGGTAATATATGTATAGCAGGGTGGATTTCATCTGTCTCTGATGACTAACATTTACCTAGGTTAAAGCAAATCAGAGCAGTAAAGGAGACCATTTTTTTTCTTAATAGGATATAGGAAATATGCTAGTTGGAGGCTAATGTTGGCTTTATCAGACTAAACTGGTGAGCAGTCAATCTTAAGGGCTCTCTCCCCTCTTGTTTTCCACTTTCAGGATCCAGAGCCCCATCTAGAGAGGAAATTCGTAGATATTAATGACCATCTCCTTTAAGTCACCAAGACAACCACTTTTAAGAGACCCTCAAGCAATAACTGTAGATAAGATTCTTCAGTCAGAGGACTGTGACTTAAATAAAATCTGTTACACTTACATACTAAGGAAAATTATACAGTATCTTTATAATGCAGAGACAATGCAATGTCCGAAATGAAGATTTTATGTTTTGAAATTTCATTAGAGAGATTCGGAAACTTTCCCTGACACCTGACTGCTCTTGCAAAAATTTGGATTATGCTCAGATGACCTTACAAAGAGAATTGTTCGTGGCAGCTGAGGTGACAGAACACACCTTTGAGTTTCTGTTCTTGCTGTGTCACCTGCTGGTACCTGCTAGAAAAAAATTGTTTCTACCATCCCTGGAGAAGGATGCAGCACTTCTCAGAGACAGAGATAATATATACTTACCCCATCCGGGTACCAGTGAGTCACCCTGAAAAGCTGTGTCTTGCATAGTGTGTGAATCCTCACTTTTCCTACCTTCTGAGCCTAGGGAAGGTGGTAAGTAGCAGTCAGACTAACATTTGTTTTATTCTTTTTCTATGGGTTGTATTTGTTGAGAAAAGACTTAAATGCTCAGAGAGAAGATAACCAGTTTCCAATTCCACCAAAGGAATGAAGAAGATCATCTTCAACCAGAGTATTCTGATAACTGAGCACTTGTGTGGTCAGCTTAGCCTAAGAGGAAGATGCAGGGAAGAGAGAGGCAGATGCAACAGCAGTATGAAAGACCCCAAGTGATGAGAAAGGAATAGTCCATGGGGTGGGTGGAGGTTTTACATCCACTAAAAGAAAGTGCAGTGGAACCATCCTGAAATTTTTATGTCGTTGTGAACTCTATATGATTAGAATATGCCACCCAAGCCCAGGCAAAGCTGACATGTCCTATGATACTTCTTTGTCTTTTCTCTTTCCCTCCCTACCTGCCACGCCCCAACACACACCCACACCAACTAAAAACACAGGCACACACGAAGAGTACATGTAGTCAATAGTGACTGTTTCTACAGGAGACCTTGACTCCTGGGGCAGAGTACTTTGCTGGAGCAAACAGCCTCAACTACTCGCTGGCTTAGCAAGGAAGTGCTTGACCCAAGCTGGGTTCACGGCGAAACAACTTTTCTGGACATCTCAGCCAGCTGGAAGGCTTTTGTCTTCATAATTGATTTTAAGCACCATTGCTTCTTACTGGCGACACAATTGCTCCCTGCTGAAACACACGAAAAGAAAATTATACATCTAATCACTTTTATTCAGGGCACTGCTTCTCCTTGCCTCAACTGTGAATATGTAGCCTGGAGAGGGATCATGTTGTGGGTTTGGGGAGGTGACCTGGAAATCTTCTCAATGTACTCAATTGTCCAGCATTAAAAAATAATAACAAAAACAAAACAGAAAAACCTCATGAAATGATGACCTAGACATAGCATGAATGGTACATTTCATAGAATTAGTTTCTGTAGTACTGATTGACACATTTTATGCTGTTTAACCATGAAATGAATAAACTTTGCTAAAATTTACATAAAATATAGGTAAGGCATGAATTTACCTCCCTTCCACTACTAAAATCTAAATTTAAAGTTCAGTGTATCTTTTCATTTTTAAAAGAACCACCACTATGTTTCCATTTTAACAGGAACTTCCTGGTGATACGATGATTCTTCCTGAGGCATGATGGAAATCTGTAAGAATACAGACAGGTCCTTGGACATTTCACATTCCACAGGAAAAGCTGTGGATTCTCCCTCAGGGAATAGGCTTAGCTTTATCATTCTCTTTTTTTCCTTCCCTTTAGATAATGATGAGACTAGAGACAGATAATTAATTAATCAAACACCTCTGAAAACATTTTCTAATTCAAATTAAAACAACAGTAAAATTATTCATATGTTTTATGAATTCATTGAATTAGTAATGAAATAGGCTTAATTTAGAGTTATGCAAACCACTTTTCCACAGAATGCCTGTTTCAGCACTCTGCCAACTTCTTGATTATTAAAAACATGGTTAAAAAAAGATCTGTCTTCAGGGTTGTAGTCTCAGGACTGAGCATTGGACTTTGAGAGTGTTTTTTTTTTTTTTTTTTTTTTTTTTTTACTGGGGAATGAATCCAGGGGTGCTTAACCACAGAGCAACATCCCCAGCCCTTTTTGTATTTTATTTAGAGACAGGGTCTTACTGAATTACTTAGGGCCTTGCTAAATTTCTGAGGCTGGTTTTGAACTCACAATCATACTGCCTCAGCTTCCTGAGCTGCTGGGATTACAGGCATGTGCCACTGTGCCCAGCTGAGCATTGGATTTTGAGTATGTCAATGCTCAATCTTAGTGTGCTTTATTAAGATAGAAGGGAAAGACAAACTGAGTGAGGGACTACACTGCCCAAATAACAATAGCTCAAATTGAAAGAGATTTCCCTTCCTCATTTCAGTCTTAAAAATAACACTGTGATTGGAAATTTGCACTCATCCAAAGTAAAACCAAATGTACTATATGTTCACTTATGAAATTTAAAGGTCAAGATGGAGTCGTGGTAATGCAAAGAATCTCAAGGGCTTATGTACTGCCAAGTTGACTGAGACAATACTAGAGTAGGAGCAAGAATGCCAGGTTCTGCTCTGCCCTCCATTAGACTTTTTTAAAATGACGGATGATAGAAATCCATCCCTTACCAATTCCACTGGGTAGGAAGTTCTACAGGGTCATATTTGCTCAATTCAATGTCCCATCACTCAGTACCTAGCACTGTGTCTGAACAAAGGAAGGCTCAATGAATGTATACTGAGGGAACAAATAAATCAAAATAGAGAGCTGCACAGACACAAAGCTTCCTTTGCCCGTCTTTGATTATGACATGTCAGGTTGTAACAGTCTCTTCCTGCCTGAAGTCACAGTGGGGTTCAGCTCTTGGTGGCTTTGCTCCAGCTATTTTTCTTCCTCTCTGTGAAGCTAAATGCTACTTATATTCCTTGACTTGACTCATTTTAATTCTTTCATGAAGGTGCACCTTCCAACTCTATTAGTCAACTTGGAGTCTTTTGTTTACAAATTTTATTGCATGCTAACATATAATTTACCTGAATTTAATGTTTTTTAAACCAAATAGAAATTTACTTAAAAAAATTCTCATCACTGTACAGAATGCCTTAAAGAAAACAGCACACATTTTAAGCTCTTGTTAATTAGTCTTTTATATATTGTCTACCTATAAAATTTTGTTCATCCTTTACAAACTGTTGCTGGGAATGTAAATTTGTATAGACACTATTGAAATATATAGCTGAAAGGATTAAAAAATAATGTATATGTATATGGGAGTATTATTTAGCCATAAGGAGAGCAGAATCATGATATTTGCAGGAAAATGGACGGGATTGGACATCATCACGTTAAGTAAAATAAGCCAGACTCAGAGACAAATATCACATATTTTCTCTCATATGTGGAATCTAGGGGAAAAATGATAAAACGATAGTAGAAGAGGAACAGGATCAGAGAATGAGGGTGGGTAAGGTAATGAGAGGCAGCTATAATCAAAGTATGTCACATGCATGTATAACTATGCCACTGTGAAAATCACTATTCTGCAAAATTAATATGTACCAATAAAAAATTTAAAAACTAAAACATCAACAACAAAAACGAAGTGAGTAGTAAACTTCAATCATCCTTATGATCCCAGAGAAAATACTCAGCTTTTTGATCCTTCATCCTTCTCTGATTTAGCCCTGGTGCTGGCTCTTCATATTATGTGACTGGATTAATGGACTCAATTACAACAACGAGACAAGAGAGCAGGAAGTGAAGAGTCTTTGATTGGAGCTGTTGAATGTCTGGTCTTCATGCTGCTTTTTCCTGCTTCTTTCCAAGAAGAACATTATACATTTCACAAAAATATTAGACCTACTCTTTTAGTTTCCTGGACATTCCATCTTAAGTGTTTATCATATTCTACCTTGAAAAACTTAAAGTTGGGCTTATAGCCTGATATTCTACATGGGGAATGCTGGCTATTTCATTCCTTCCTTTAAAAAAATGTTACCATTTTTGTCAAGACACTCATGAGAAACAATATAGGAGCTGTTTACATTTCTATTAACAGGAAATGATGAGGTTAGTTGTAGGGACTCAGTGTGTATGCATGGATGGCCCATTTCTAAATGTGTGGGACCCACATTACAGATCTCTGCAGGACAGTAGGGTTGGTGAGGATGGTCTATTCATGTGTCACCTAACAACATCAAGTAAGTGAAAGGGAATTATAGTTAAGTACATTTCCAAAGAATTATATCTTAATGATTTGAAACAACTTTTGGAAAAACTGAACCCATCTTCCCCCAATAAACATTTTATTTTTTTCTGGGGCCACAACATAGTTTGTTTGTCACAAATCAGGAGTAGCCTGTACAGATAGGTGTCCCTTCTATCTAATTATTACCAGAATGAATGACTTGAGCCAAAGTATTCCAACACTCAAATTATCATTGTTGGCAGATATCCTCCTACATTTAATTGGTTTAAGTCAAACAATTCTAAGCTATAGGTCAACCCATGTTGTTGCTTAAGGGTTAGTTTTCCAACTAATTTCTCCCAGAGGGTTTACCAGGAAGTAACCTTGCTGAAAATTAGATGTATCATGGGAAAAATAATATGGATCTCTCTTGACTAGGTCAGGCAATTTTTAATAACAGGCTTGTAGACTTTCCAGGTAAAATTTTACAGCCATATTCAAAAATATAAAAATGTGAAACCTCAATGATCCATTGTTTTAAAGTCTCAGAGGAAATCTAGAAATCTTCTGTAAAGAAAGGTTTGCTATTTTCTCCAGGTACTCCCTTGGTGCATCTTGGTTTTTTTGTTTGTTTGTTTGCTTTGGTTTGTTTCTTTTGCTATTATTTTTGTTACTGGCACTGGGAATTGAACCCAGAGCCTTATATGTGCTAAACATGCTTTCTTCCACAAAGCTACCCCCACAGCTCCCGGTTGGGTTTAGTCAAAAATAAAACTTCGGACCCTGAATCAAAATTATTAATAACTAAGGCATATGAATCTGTTATTAGTTAAAAATCAGACAATATCTTCCAGATTTTTGTTAGAGTATATATCTTAAATTATTGGTTGCTGTCTCATTAAAAAAGATTTAGAAGATAAAGTTAATGGAATAACCCTTAATATTACAATGTTGACAGGGGTCATCTCTAGATATTGGGATTTAAAGTTGTACTGTTCATTTGCCAAGGGTGTTTTTGGGCTGGGTGCTATTCAATGCCATTTTCCTGCTTGTGGCATATCATGTGCTTAACTTCCTGTTCTCTACCATCCCCCCACACTAACTCATAAAATCTCGTGATTTTCCTTCTTTTAACTCCCTGGTAACCATACACTAGGTGAGATTTGCTATTGTTTTTAAAAGTTTGTTTTGAGGCTATTGTTCATGAATCTCATAGACTTTTTCATTTGAAGAAACAATGGAAAATTTCTAATGCTTCCATGACAGAAGACTAAATGAAACCAAACAAAAAAACAAATAAAAATAAAAATAAGCACTTGAGAACTAATATTTTATACTGAAATAAAATCATTAATCCTAGAAACCAATATTTTTCCCAAATTTCTTAATCATAGAATCATCTGGATGACTTGGTTAACTGGATTTATGATACTCTGAGTCAGAAGAGCTAAGGACCTGGTGATTCTCGTGATTAAATAATAATTTCTTTCATTGATCAAGTGATTTGAAATTCTGACTGTACTTCAGCCTCACATGGGAAGCTTTTCAGACTTGCAGTTCTGGGTCCCTATATCCGATTTTCTTCCATCAATACCACAAAACAAACAAACAAACAAACAAAAAACAATACCAGATAATCATAATATATCAAGATTATAAAGTGCTATTTTGACTGAATTTATAGCACACCTGATTTTATAGGCCAAATGATATGTATTCTAAAATTAAGTTTATCCTTTTTCTTCATTTTCTATCCTAACACTTTTTCCTTTTGTTCTGTTGTTTTTTAAAGTATATCTTGTTGTTACTTCATCATAGGGGGTAGATGAATGAGTGAACAAATGAATGAACTGAGCAGTCAAACCAATTACCATTCTGTCACATACATGAAAGCATCAAGCGATGAAAGCAACCATTTTTCTCAATAAGTTTCTCTCCTTGAAAACTCTAGTTATTCAATATTAATTGCAGAGGATAGAGGCATTTGGGCAAGAGGCAGAGGCAGAAGCCTAAACAAAGTTGTGCCTATAATGTGATTCGGGGGTCCAGAACAGGGCCTGGGAGGTGGGGAGTCTGAAAGGGGAAAACAAGGGTAGAGATGGGGGCCTGGAGAGCATCCTTTTCCTTTAATACGCGGCTGTTCCTCGCTTGAGCAAAACCAGTATTCAGTGCTGCCACCTGACTTCCAAAGTCCTGCTTGATATTCTCTTATATTATCAGCATTTGTGACTTGTGTTCCGGCCAAGGACACATTCAGGACACTTGAAGAACTTCTGTGCCCATTCCCAACCTACAAATGCTCATGGGACATTCTCAGCCAGCTCACTGCCAACTTTTGCTAGCACCAGGATCCACTGTGGTGATAACAGCTGCCCTCATGGGGCACAATTCATCCCTTTCTCATTTTTTATCAACAATCTCTAAAACCCCACTAATTAAAGATCCTTCCAGAATTCATATTACCAAGGAACCGCATCTCTGAATAAATCCCTGGGTCATGATGCAATTGTAGAAGCCAGTAGTTGAGTCAGCTGCCTCTGGTTCAGTCTATCTGCTGCTTTGCTGTGAAACCAAAAGCCATGTGGATGGAAGGTATCAATAACAGTAACAGTTAATGTTTCCTGAGCACTTATATTGAGGCAAGCGTTTTGCATATATTAATTCATTTGATCCCCACAAAACTATAAGGGTCGGTACTATGATGTTAAACCACTTTTCAAATGAAGAACTAGGACACACACAGGTTAAGTAAATTGCCCAAGGTTGCACTACAGAGGTAGACTCTCTGGGAGTGGAGCCCCAGCTCAATCACTTCTCTGTGATCATGTCACTGCTGCACATTTCACAAATGACAGCATGGGTTTATCTAACTCACCACCTGGGAATTTGCTTATTGCTTACTATACTCCTTTCACTGGAATTCATCCTTGCATTGTAACTACGACTTTTACTCACATCCTTTGCCCAAACTACCCCGTACCACCCGAGCAGACGGCCAGCAGGATCCTGGGAGAGCCACTGGCTATTCAAGGAGTTCTTAAAAACTCCCTTTGGCATGCCAGAGAGCAGTATAAAGCATACAACGACAGGCACCAGGTCTCAGGAGAGAAAATCTGACAGTGAGATACCATCTGTTTCTACTCCTATCTACACGGACCATCTGCTCTTGCTCAAAATACTGCACGACTGCTACTTAGGGTCATTTAAGGTCAGAGGAATCATCAACCCTTCAACTGTGTCTATCCATGCACCCACCTTGTCTTCTGCTGCTGCCTGCCATGCCTGGCTCACCAAAGCCCCACACTTCACTGCCCAGGTCTGCATCCATCCTTGACAACGATAGGGAGAATGAGAATATGTGGAAGGGGGAATCCTGGATTTCCATTTGTGAGAAGGCTGACTCTAGCCACAGGTATAATTGGAAGTATAAGGCTGAAAATCAGTCAAGGAAACTTTCCTACTACAAGATAAACTTGGGTTCCAAACCTGGGTCCCCATTTAGGAGAAGAGGTGGTAAAGAGATCAGAATGGGATTTTATATATCCCACTTCTGGGCCATATAAACCTACTTCCCACCTCTCACACTTGCTAGCTCTCAAAAGATAGCCTCAAAACTTAGCTAAGGGCTTGAGACCTAGCTCAGTGGTTGCATAGCATGTGCAAGGCCCTGGGTTCGATCCCCAGTATCACAAAAAGAAAAAACAAACAACAACAAAAAGCTTAGCTAAAATCCCAAGAAATTCACCAGGAACTTCCCTTTCTCACACATTTCCTTTCCTTCAGATCTTTGTTCCCAGCCCCTTTTCATTTTCTGTGTTCTTGCTGTGCATCTCTGTAGATCTGCTCTAATACCAGGCACTACCTCTGGCTCTGCCAGGATATGGGCTTAGTCTCAATTCAGTTCTTCAGAAACACATGCTGAGGCAGAGTTTATGAGGGATAGCCACCGGCAAAAAGAAGAGATGAAACAGGATCAGGCTGAAGCAGAAATTGAATTGTGCGCAGAATCAACAAAGGCTCCATCCGCTCTGAACTCTGGAGAGAGTTGCCCAACAGAGTTGTTCATTTTGGGCCAAAATGGCGGGTATGAGCTGCTGCCAGGTACCATGGGCAGTCTGGGGAGGGTGTGACTTTGGGTGATGCTGCTCTCCTCAGTGGAGGAAGTCCTTAAAGGAGTTGGCAACAAAGGAACTGCTGATTTCCTGTCCACATTTAGGCAGGAGATCTGGTCAGTGTTTTATGGAGTCCACCAGAGCCACTCTTCTGACATTCCTGCTCAGGTTCAGCCATCACGTCCTGCGCATGGGATTTCCAGTCAGTATGCTCGCCAGCCCCATCTCACACTGTAACATGGGAAGACCCCATGCTCTGAGACCTGGCTTAAAGAGCACCAGGTCTGGTCAAGGGAGGGGATTTGAATCTGAGCAGGATGAGCTCTTCCTATAATGAGGTCTATTTTGCGCTCAGAGATTCCTCTTTCTGAGCTATTAGGAGGGCTCTTGGGATTGCCTGTGGTTTCCTATGCCTTTCTCTCATCTCCATTTCTGCTTTTTGTAGCTACTTCCTTGAAGAATTCTGGGCTTTTTCCCTGTCTAAAGCCTTCCTTCAGTCCTGTCGCCTTAGCAGGACCCCTTTTTTAGTTATGAGGTGATTCTTTTTTCAAAACTGGTTCAACGTGTCTCAAACTTTTCCACCAAAGAATTCCTGACTTCAGAGGAGAATGTGTACTCCCACGGGTCTCTCCAAAGCAGAGCTCAGAGCTGCTTTCTAGGCATAAAATTTCTTTGAAGTCTCTGTATTTTATCTTAAAAATTCATGTGAGTTTTACATTCTACTATATAAAATATATGTGCTAGTTTTAATATTAAAATACTGTTTTAAATTACTTACTAGTGAATAAATTTATTCAGGAAGATGTACCAATTTATGCATGGTTTCATGTACCTTCTGAAATCACCTTGCATATATCGGCTTTAAATTTATAGAAGTAGGAGGTCACACTTTTGAAGCTTGGATATAAATATGGCACTGAATTCTAAAATAAATATTTAGAATATGTTTTTAATATCAACTTACATGCTTTAAATTTGTTTTCACAATACTCTACATTTTAATGTATATTCAAAGTGAAATTATAAGTGAAAAAGATCAACATATTTCTTCAAAGGGAAAAGAAAGTGTCCCATCAAATCATAAATTAGATGCTCAATTCAACTAAATGTCAATAAATAATCTTTCCAGGTACTACAGTATAAGCTGGAAATCTCATTTAAACACAATTCATTAAAGGCATTTATGTGAGCACGGTATATTTTAGGGTTAGAGTACATTGATGGCCTATCTTTAGGATTTAATTTATAGACCTAGTAGAAATATCTAAAATATCAAGACTGTAAACTCTCAAGAAACAAAACATGTATCATGTCCTTTATATCTTTTTCAAGAAATGGGTTTTTATAAGAATCAAACAACATTCATTTATTAATGATTATCACACTCTGCTGGGCCTACTCTGTCAGATTCTAGGATCAGTGCTGGGAAAGCATGAGGGACAAGGCAGACTAGGTCTTCCTTGCAGGCAGCACCTTTTGCAGAAGAGAGGTTGGGAGGGGATATAGCTGACAATTTCAAGTGGTAAACTTTGGCACAAATCTAGAGTGCAGGCATTTGGAGATATTAATAAAAGGAAGACCCAATGTGCTTCAAGCACCATCCAGGGAAAGGGAAGGCTTAAAATCCTTTTATAAACACTAAAATGTTTTAACTGAGAAATATGTTTAAGTTAATGAGGCCTCTATCCCTTCAATACAGATAATTCAAAGATCTATCTAAAATCAAGTCCAAATCCACTTTTTAAAAACTATTCTGCATATTTCAATTAATTAAATGCTTATTTACTGAATGCTTACTAAGGAAATGTACATTTTATTGTACAAGCACTTCAGAGGATATGAGGAGCAAAATAATTTTGTAAATCTGATATTTTGTTCACGTAATTCCTACCCCTCATGAAAGGACTCACCCCTGATAAATATTCAAAATTTAGTGCCCAAACAATCTCTACTATTTGATGTGATTTATTTTATTTATCTGATCACTTATTCCACAAATGTTTCTTAAGGACCTGTTTTGTATCATGCCCTACCCTGCATTCTGGGTATATAGCAAAAATATAAATACTGTCTCTGTTATTTCTGAAGCTTATTATTTAAAGAAAATAAACAAATAATTATAAAGTGCAAAAGGCTATGAAAAAAATGCAATAAAGTATTTTTTAGTTGGCTGTGCTGGGAATCAAACCTAGGGCCTCCTACTTGCACTTTACCACTGAGTTACACCTCAAAGGGGTCTCCACATGCCTTATCTAATTCTGTAAGAGGATTGGCGCTTTTAGATAGGGTGTTCAGGAGGGACCTCTCCTAGGTGGAGATATTTAATCTGAGATCTAAAACAATAAAAGGAGGTAATACCGTGAAGAAACAGGCACGTGACAAAGCTTATGCAAATGTCCCAGCACAGGAAAGCCCTGAGAATGTTTGGGGAACAGAAAGAAGGCCAGTGTGGCTGGAACATCTGGAGGAAGAGAAGAGTGAAACAGGAGAGGGTGAAATAAAAGTGGGGGTCAGACAAAATGAAAATGTTCTGAATTCATTTTAAATGTAACATGTTAACATTTAAAGGATTTAAGTAAGGGAAATGTGACGCATTATAAAAATATCTGTAAGTTATCCATGTAGAGGATAGATCTAGGGGAATTGAATAAGGCATAAGGAAACTCCCTTGAGATGCATTGGGAGACCCCTTTGAGATATTATTGAAATTGTTCCAGGACAGTTTTTATTATGACTGGGATCAGAGTAGAGAAGAAAAGAATGAATTTGGGGAATATTTTAGTGTAATTGGCACAACTTGAGATGAAAACTGGAGAGAAAGACTGATTCTAACAACATAATTTATCTGGGAGTTCTTTTAGATGGCACCAAATACTATCATGGGAAAAAGCAGAGGGAAATTTGGTTGAGGACAGCCCCTCAGATTATTATCAATCTGATACATTTGCCATGATTGAGAAACTACCAAACAGAAATATCAGGGAAAAAGTTGGATGCATAAGACTAAAGAAGACTCACCTTGCGGTTTAAGTTTGAGAATCAAGAACATAAAACTGGTGTTTTAAGAAGTGGCAAAGGATAAGATTGCCTCTGGTGGATAGGAAGAATGAGAAAGGACCCAGAGAAATAGCAATATTTAAAGTTCAGATACAGCAGGATAAAAAGTAATTGATGCATCCAATGAAAAACCAAAGATAGATGTAAAAATATTTGAAGTGCAAGGGAGTGATCAACACCATTGAGTGCCTTTGTGGGCAGAAACAGGATGACCACTGGGGTTACTAACATGGAACTGATCTGCACCTGGACAAGGTGGATTCAGTAGAGACACAGACTGGAGCTGCCTGATAAGTGAATGGCAGTGAGGAAGCATAGGAGAACAAGCCTGGAATGCACAGACACGCCTGTGAACAAGGAAGGGCTGAGGTGTCTGTTCAGTGTCTACAGAAGTATTGTTGAGTAGCAGGAGACAGACCCAGGTAGGCAAGAGGGAGACCTGATTGCAGAATGTGACTCCATAGCTGTAGAATTAACATAAGTAATAGTAATTACCAACATATAGTCACCAGTGAGTTACAAGCAACCTTTCTGCTATTACTTATGTTTGTGACTGGGCAAATTACTTAACCACATTGTGCCTCAGTTTTCTTATCTAAAAATAGAAATAATAGATCTATTTCAAAGGCTTTTTGTGAGATAGATTATGCAAAAGGGTCTAGCCTTTATCAAATATCCACTAATGAGAACTTTATATTAGTATTACATCATTGTATGTTTTTATGTTGTATAACATTTTATTATCTCATATAACAATTACAGCATTGTATTAGTAATATATGTAATAAAATATGTACATAAAATAAAATACTTATGAAAATAAAACAAAGAGTATTTCATTGTTTTAGATTATAGCCCTTGGACAACTTAACCCTGGAAAGGAAAGAAATGACAGAGGTTCATGGATGTTGGTTTTCTCCTTTTCTCCACCCCTCAGCTCCTGCTAGCCTCTGCAGGAGGCTATGAATTTGCCTATTCTAACTAGGTAAAAACTTAAAGTAGGTAAATGTTGTTTTTGGAAATCCTTCCCTCTGCCTTTCACATCCCATAGACTCTAACGTTTTGGAAATGAATCATGGTGATGGATGAACAATAATGTAAATGTATTTAATTCCACTGGTTTATACAGTTAAAATGTTTAAATGTTAAATTTTATCTTATGTATACTCTACTATGATATAAATGTTTGTGTAGACAAATATTGGTTGTTTTAATTTTTGGCATAGGAGAAGTTGTAGATGTTTAATATATATGACTTGATAAGTTTGGAGGTAAGTATACACCCACAAAATAATAATCTGTGCCATAATCCTGTCTATCACCTATAAAAATTTTGTCTTGCCTTTTTGTTTATCACTACTACTATTAGAAGAGCATTTAACAAGGCTATATACTCTTGGCAAAATTGTAAGTATATAATAGAGTATTATTAACTATAGGCAGGATGTAGGATAGTAGTTCTGTAGGACTTACTCTTCTTCTATCACCAAAACTCTGTGCCCCCTGACTAACCCCTTCACCTCCTGTTTTTTTCTGTCTCTACAGCTTCTGAGAACCTCCGTTCCAAACTCTGCTTCTCTGAGTTTGACTATTTTACATTCATCATGTAAGGAGTGTCATGTTCCACTCGCCCTTCTCTGCCTGGCTTATTTCATTTAGCATAATGTCCTCCCAGGTTCATCCATGTTGTTGCAAATGGCAGTATTTCTTCAAAATGATGCTAGTTTTAACCCTGTTCCTGACAATGCCAAGAGATCTTAGAGAAGTAATTTTAAAATTCTTTGGAAGTCACTTTACCCTTAAATAAAATGAAGTTAGACTCATTTCTTGGTTTCATTCAACTTCCAAGCTTTGTAATCACAACATTCCTGAAGGGCTGGGGTGTAGCTCAGTGGTCAAGTGTTTGCTTCGTATGCGTGAAGCCCTGGGTTTGATCCTCAGCACCTCAGAGCAAGCAAACAAACAAAATTATAATAAATATAGAACTTAGAGAAATATGAACAAAATAATAGTATAGAAAAGGTTAGGCATGCCAGGAACATACTCATATTTTGAGTAAAAAGAATCTCCCATGTTGTTTTCCTGTGAAATATAAATATACATATTTGTATGTTTGTGAGGTATATATGTTTTAAATCTCACAAATAAAATTATGGTTTTTAATGGGGTTAGAGTATATTTTGTGAAGCTGAAAATACAGTAGCTACTAAGTCCATATGCCTTTTTAAATTTAAATTAAGCAAATTTCAATTAAATGAGAGTTCAGTTCCTCAAGTTATACCATTTACATTTAAAATATTCAATGAGCACACATGTCTAGAGGCAGACACAGGACATTTCCAACAATGCACAGAATTCTATGGGCAGTGGTAATGAGTCTACTCCTCTCTGACATTTCCACGAAACATTTCTTTCCTGAGTTTACCTTTAAAATAGTATCAGCAGATCCTTGACAAAGGTGCAAAAGCAAACACTGGAGAAAAGACAGTCTTTTTAACAAATGGTGCTAAACAATTGGTTATCCATATGTAAAGCAATGAAACTAGACCCTTATCTCTCACCCTGAACAAAACTCAACTCAAAATGGATCAAAGACCCCAGAATTAGATCAGAAACTATGCAACTCCTAGAAAAAACATAGGGTCAATACTTCAGCTGTTAGGCATAGGCAACAACTTTCTCAATAGAACTCCTACAGCTCAGGAAATAATGCCAAGAGCTAATAAATGAGACAGCAGCAAATTAAAAAGCTTCTGCACACAAAGAAAACAATTAGGAGTGTGACGAGAGAACCTATAGAATAAGAGAAAAACCTAGTTAACTACTCTTCTGACAGATGATTAATATCTAGAATATATAAAGAACTCAAAAAACTACACCAAAAAAATCAAATGATCCAATTAGTAAATGGGCAGTTTAATAGACACTTCTCAAAAGAAGAAATACACATTACCAACAAAGAGGGGGCAGGGTATGAAAGATGGTAGAATGAGACAGACATCATTACCCTATGTACATGTATGATTACACGAATGGTATGAATCTACATCATGTACAACCATAGAAATGAAAAGTTGTACTCCATTTGTGTACAATGAATCCAAATGCAGTCTGTAAAAAGAAAAAAGAAAAAAACAATACATGAAAAAATATTCAACATCACAGTCATGCATAACCAAAAAGAACAAATAAAAACTAAAAAAAAAAAAACAGTAAATGAATGGAAACTAAAAAGGTGAAATTTTTATCAAATGTAAGTAATTTGTTCAGGCACAAAATCAAAACAAAACTACACTGAGATTCCACTTCATACAAGTCAAAATGGCAGTCATCAAGAATACAAATAAAAATAAATGCTGGAGAGGATGTAGAAAAGAAAGGAATACATTTGCACTGTTGGTTGGGACTATAAATTAGTACAACCACAACGCAAATCAATATGGAGTCTCCTCAAAACATTAGACATGGAACCACCATATGACCCAGCTATACCACTCCTCCATATTTATCCTGAGGAATTAAAGTCATCTTACTATAGTGATACATGAATGCCCATGCTCATAGCAGCACAATTCACAAAAGCCCAACTTTGAAACCTGCCTAGGGGTCCATCAACAAATGAATGGATGAAGAAAATGTGGTATGTGCATATATATACACAAGGGAGTTTTTCAGCCATAAAAAAAATGAAATTATGTCATTTTAAGGAAAATGGATGGAGCTAGAGACTATGATGTTTAGTGAAATAAGTCAAACTCAGAAGGGCAAAGGTCATATGTTTTCTCTCATATACAGAAGCTACAGAGGAAAATGGGAAAGGTGGGAGTGGATCTCCTAAATATCAAAGGGAGATCAGTAGAGAAAAGGGCCTAAGGGTGGGAGATGGAGAGGGAGGGAAGAAACTGGGGAGTGATACTGGCCAAATTTTTATTGTTATATTGTGTGCATGCACAAATATGTAACAGTGAATCCCATTATTACGTACAACTGTAATGCACCATTAAAAAAGAGAAAACAATGCTAAAAAATGGTATCAACAAATGATCAAACCTGCTACAGATGCCAGAGCATCCTCTGAGAAAATAGCCCACCACTAAGCTTCCATCTCCTCTTCATATTTGTTTAATTTTTCTTAGGATACACAACTATACAATGTATTTTTAAGATGAAATTTTCTATGGCACTTCTTTCAGAAATGTTATTCTTTAATTTGAAGCAGTTTTTCAATGAAATCTATTTCTTTTCACTTAGTCGTATCTATAAAACATAATATAAAATCATGAAATCCTATAAGAGGAAATCAGAAGATAAAGAACTATTGCTGTTGTCCCATGAGCATTTGGAAGTAGACTTTGTAAGCCCAGGGATAAGACATAATCTCATTTGGTTTACGATATGACAGAAGCCAGTCGTGGTTTAATTAATTCAGGGTTGTTTTCATTTGGGTTGGATGGGACAGATCTGTTAATAGAAACAATGTATAAATAAAGAAGATCCAGAAAAGGATGTGGAATATGCTGCGGGGCGGCGGGGGGTGGGGAACTGACAAGAACTAAGGTCTGCAAAAAATCATCTTTCATGAGAGACAAAAACTGGCTGCAGACAGATGCTTATAAGACCCCAGCTTTGTTGAAGAGGACAGCTTTATAAATAGATGCACAATAACAGCAGCCAGCTGTGCAGAATAATTGCCAGGCAATATTTGGTGATGACAACCTGAAGAAAGTCATCAATGCAATTATTTCACACCAGATCAGTCCAGAGGATCTGCTGAACCCTCTCGCCTATTGTGAATGAGCAAGATACTGATTATTCTCAAAATGCCAATGTTACTTGCTCATCTTTTCTATAATGAGCAATGACTTCAACATCAATTATATTGTTGTATCATTATTAATAATTTAATTGGGGACAATTAACTCAGTGGGTTAGAGTTTTGAGCATGTGAGGCCAAGGTTCAATACACTGTGTCTAAAGAGAAGTGCTATGTCCCAAGCATAATGGACTGTGTTCTTCACACTAGTCATTTTGGAAAAGCATAATAGCTGTCTCTCAGGACATCCTGGACTGAAATTTCAGGAAAGCAGGACAATGTCCTGTTATTCATGCCATGATTTCTTTATTGTGATATACATAGAAGAACTTTTATAAAAGCCACATGAACGTATAATTCTACAAACGTAATCAGTGCTTCTCCAAATGCATTTCTTTTACAATTACTAATGCTTATCTTCATTCATTTATTTCCTTCCATGACCACTTAAATACACTGAATTTTCCTCACTCCTTTCCCCAATCCTTTCTTTTCAAACACCCAGTTTGGTTACATAATTATTAATTTTCTATAACTCAACCACAGTTTCAAGAACTTTTCAGGTTCTTGTAGTCAAGACATCTGAGCTGAAATGCTGTTATTTGATTATCATCCTCATAACACTTTCTGGCTCATTGGTAGTGTAGTATTTTATGTGGGATTTAAACAAGTATTTGTAGTAGAACTGTTTTCCTCTTGAAAATAAATCAGGTTTCAAGACAAAACCATGTGAGGTCAAGTGCAAAGGCTATTCATTCAACAAGTATTCCTTCAATAATTGTTAAATGTATAGCAGAGACAAGGTCTAGGATTCCAATGGGAAACTCTGTATTCAAATGAAATAATTGGTCTTACAAATTTCATATTATGCAAAAGCAATGTACTTTTAACTTCAAATTGATGTGGAAACAAAATATTTATCTATAATTTTGTCTTATCTGTTCTTATTCTCATCTTCACCTCCAGATACTGTTTCCTGAATAAATGTTTTAGAGTGAGGGACACTAATGACGTAAGTAAATATTTTCTGAGCACCTGGTCAAGAAATGGTTGGTAGGAAGTAACATACAAAGAATTTAAAAATGATTCTAGTGACATTAATAGGATCTAATCAAGTGGAGAGATAGGTCACACTGATGGATTAGAAGACATGGTTAAGATATTAATTCTCTTCAATTTACCTACACATTTAAAGAGGTTCTAATTAAAACTCCAGTGAGCTTTTTTTGTAGATATTGAAAATTTGATTCTAAAATTTATAAAGAAATGCAAAAGATCTTAGACTTACCTATTTTTGAAAATTTGATTCTAAAATTTATAAAGAAATGCAAAAGATCTTAGACTTACCTATTTTAGATCCTTTGTATGATCTACATGTGTACATTATGTATTTTTTTCATTACAGTATAATTGTCAAATGTTACAGCTAGGGTTGAAAGCTTTTTTTATATTAGTTTTTCTTCCACTTTTTTTTATTGATGCATTATAGTTGTACATAATGATGGGATTTGTTGTTGCATATTCATACATGCACACAATATAACAATACAATTTGGCCATTAACACTCCCCAGTACTTTGCCCCCTCTCCCTGTCACCTAGCTCCAGGTCCCTTTTCTCTACTGTTCTCCCTTTGACTTTTGGAGATTCACCTCCACCTTATTTTTCCTTTCTCCTCTCTAGCTTCCACATATGAGAGAAAACATGATCCTTGACCTTCTCTGTTGGACTTATTTCACTTAATATGGTGATCTCTAGTTCCACCATTTTCTTACAAATGACATAATTCCATTTTTCTTTATGACTGAATAAAACTCTGTTATGTATGTACATCATTCTTTATCCATTCATTCATCTATGGATACTTATGCTGGTTTCATATTTTGGCTATTGTGAATTGTACTGCTCTAAACATGGATATGCAAATATCACTGCAGAAAGATGACTATAATTCCTTAGGATAAACATTGAGGAGTGGTGTAGCTAGCTGGGTCTTATAGTAGTTCCATTCCTAGTCTTTTGAGGAACCTCCATATTGATTTTCATAGCGGTTGTACTAATTTACAATTAGGGTTAAAACTCTTAATAGGGTCAGAAGTAATTATTTTAATTAGTTTTTTAAATTATCAGTAATATCTAGTTATTTCCACTACAGCTGATAAAATACTTATTCTTTCTTATTTCTCCCTTTCAATATCCAAATTTTGTTACTAATATGATTATTTTCACAAGATGCAAATTTGTAACATTTTGATTCTATTACAAGAATAGTTGTCCATAGTGGACAGTGGAATAGTCCATAGTTGCTAACTTTTGCTCTACATTTATTATGATATAGTGTTCATCAATAGTTTCACCACAGAGTCTCCTTACCTCCACTTTTTATTTTGATAAATCACCTATTTAGCTAGGTTTTATTCTAGAGTATTTTTTTTTCCAATAAGGTTCACAGGTGCATGCTTCAGAATATTTGTGTATTGATTTTGTGTTTGAAAGGACAACTTTGTTACTTTGTTGATTCTAAAATCCCCCCTCCCTTTTTTTTTTTTTTTTTTTTTTTGAGACAGGGTCTCACTGTGCCCAGACTGACCTTGAACTCCTGGGCTTTAGTCGTTCTCCTGCTTTGGTCTCCCAAGTAGCCAGGACTACTGGTGCACTACTGATCATAATTTTGCTCAGATTTTTGTCGCATTGCTCCACTGCCTTCTGGAAATGAGTTTATGAAGATTTATCATTTTTTCCTCCTTATGTTTTTAAAATTTTTTTAGTTGTCAGTGGACTTTTATTTTATTTATATGCAGAGCTGAAAATCAAACCAAGAGTATCATGCATGCTAGGCAAGTCCTGTACCACTGAGCTACAATCTCAGCCCCTCCTTATGTTTTTTTATGACTATCCATAAAGTTTTTTATTTATCTCTAATATTTAGAAAGTACTGTTAATAGAATGAGACAAATATCATTACCTTATATACATGTATGAATATGCAAATGGTATGATTCTACTTTGTGTACAACCAGAAAAATGAAAATTGTACTCCATTTGGGTACAATGAATCAAAATTTAGAAAATAAATAAATCAAAAAAAGAAAGTACTGTTAAATGCGTAAACAGCATGCTTTTAAAGTTGCAAATTCAGGTCTTTATTTTAGAAAAGCTTTACTCTATTTTGCCTATTACATTTAAATATATGTATTATTCCTGGTGTATATATTACATTGAATTTTTTATTTTTTAAGAAATTTGATCTCTGTTGTAATCGATACCTAACATTGTCTCTTCAGTTCTTGTGATAGCTTTTCATTTTTCATTTTATTGTTTTATTTCCTTCTGCCTCTTCTTCAGGTCATTATTTTTTAATTAAATCTACTGTTGTCCTTTAATGATTATTATAACTTCTATTTCTTTCCTGAACTCTACCCACTCTTTTGCTTCTTATTACTAATCCTCCTTCCTCCCTTCCTTGTTTCATCTTTCACTTAGAATCATTCTTTCCTTATTGTTATGAAGATTATAACTGTACTGTCAGAGAACTTTTCCTCAACTCATTCTCCACTTTCAGGTATAATATTTTTCCTTATCAATTTTCTTTTCTTTCTTTCTTTCTTTCTTTCTTTCTTTCTTTCTTTCTTTCTTTCT
>JAJEJO010000175.1:786483-838659 GCA_020662805.1 Glaucomys volans | reverse complement strand
TCTTTCTTTCTTTCTTTCTTTCTTTCTTTCTTTCTTTCTTTCTTTCTCTCTTTCTTTCTTTCTTTTTTCTGTCTTCCCAAGCACTTTAATTGTTTTTAGTAAACATTACCATTATCAGCTCCACCACCAATTCTGTCATCATTTCAGATAATTTTTTATTAACTCCTTAATACGTAGTATTAAGAAGTTAATACATACATACACCAAGTGTCATATGTAGTATCTTATTTGGTCCACACATAAACCTTATAGAACTTGTTCTATTAATGAGCCTTAAGGCACAGAGTACAGTTATAATTAGCTATGTCAATATTTATGAGTCTAACACTGGAACCTAAGATTTTAATCACTAAATTACACTACCTCCTGATAATCAAAATAAAATAGCAGGATCCTCCATGTTTTCCAGGGGATTCTCACGTTCATTACCAATATGTTTTCCAGTGGTGGTTAGAGTATACATTTTGCTTTAACGATATGAAAGATATTTTAAAATACTCTGGATTATCAGGGAAATATAATGACCTGTTAGAATTGTTATTAACAACAACAACAAAAACTGAATATTGATAGAACTGTGGAGAATTAAAGCCTTTGTCCATTCTTGGTAGAGATGGAAAAAGGTGCAGCCACTATGGGAACGAGTAGGCATTTCATAAAAAATTAGAACTACAACTACCATATTATTTAGCAATCCATCTTCTGGGTATATATCCAGGATTTTGAAGAGATATCTGCATTCTCAGTTTTATAGCAGCAGCAAGTATATATGGAGATGCCAAGTGTCCACCAACAGGGGAATGGATGAAGAAAATGCAAGAGATACTTAACAACTGAGTATTGTCCAGACTTAAGAAGGAAATCCTGCCATTTGCAACAACATGGATAAACCTGGAGGGCATTTTGCTAAGTGAAATAAGCAAGTCACAGAGGGACAGACACTACGAGATGTCATTTACATAAAGCATCTTTAATGTTATAGAAGTGGACAATACCCCTAAGTGGCAGGGAAAATAGAGAGGGGCTCAGTGGGTCTGAAGTGTCAGTTTGTTAGATGAGTGCATTCTAGGGATCTGTTGATCAACATTATACCTAGAGTTAACAATACAGTATTGTGAACTTTAAAGTTTGTTGATGAGAGCAGATCTTATGTTAAGTGGTCACAAAACAAATCAAAAACAAAGGAACTCCAGGAAACCTTGAGAGGTGTTGGGTAGGTTACCTTGAATGCGGTAACACATCACGAATGTTTGTGTGTGTTCAAACTTATCAAATATGACATTTCAAATATATGCAGTTCTTTCTATATCAATTATACACCAATAAAGTTTTTAAACAAACTTGATAAAAGAGATACACTTCAGGGCTGGGAATATAGCTCAGTTGGTAGAGGTAGAGTGCTTGCCTCACATGCACAAGGCCCTGGGTTCAATCTCCAGCACCACACACACACACACACACACACACACAAAAAGAGAGAGAGAGAGAGAGAGAGAGAGAGAGAGAGAGAAAGAGAGAGATACTTCATGGCACCTATGCATTAATGGGAGAATATATGTTAAATTCCAAAATAAATTCCTAATGGTAAGTTATGATTTAAAAAGAGAAAAACTTTGGAGTTTATCCTTCTTTCCTTCCTTCTATTCTTCTTTCCTTCTTTCCTTCCCTCTCTCCTTTCAAGTGTTATTGGTCAAACACCAGGTACTCTTGTAAACTTTGCAACCACACAGATGAAAACACAGGCATGATTTTTGCTCATATGACACTCACAGAATTCATCTGTTTTTCTTCCGTTCCTTCCTCTCTCCCTTTTTCCTGCCTTCCAATAAAGAGCTGTGGCAATATGTCAGAGGGGACATGTGTACATGGATCAATGGGAGAAAGCTTCTCAGAGGACAGGCAAGCTTAGCTGGATTTTGAGGATAAAAAGTTCTTCAATAGGTAGAAGAAAACAGGAAATAGCATTCCAGCAGTTTCCAGCATAGCAAAGGGCATGGCTACAGGGCCCTGCTGGAAACCACAAGCCTTCCTAGAAGCATGGCCGTGGGAAGAAGCTGATATGTTGAAGGCAGATTGCAAAGGCTTTGAAGGTCAAGGTCAAAAGCATGGTAAAGGACTCTGTCAGTCAGGACTCTTCAGAGAGAATCTTGCTTACAAGTGTTCTTTTGTGACTCCTCACAAGTGTCTAGGCACAATAAAACCAATTCATAAAATTACCTGGGGTTAAAAATAAATGAGTCCCCAGACAAGTACTAATTATTTCCATTCTAGAAGAGAGATTACCTTTAAGAATGAGGAGAAATTATGAAATGACCTAAACGTCCATCAACTCTTTTTTAATTGTAAAGCTAATAGTATTAGCAGTTACACAGAATGACATTTTCCTAGATTGCCAGGAAAATGAACCACTGACGATTAGGATAGAGATGGAGATCTTACATGAAAATGAATATCCATTTCCAAGTTATTGCTATTGAGAGTTGTATGGGGAAAATGTGGTGGCCTCCAGTAAGGGTGGTTTAAGCCACTATCTTTTCCAGGATGAAGTTTATTGTCATCTGAAGTATTTTTTTCCCAACTGTCATAATCACACTACTTTGGAAGCTGCATGGAAACATCTAGGATTGCCACAATTTTCATCATTGACTTATTCTTGGCACTTTATATGCATTTTCAGAGAGCTGAGATAAGAATTTCATTTGTTTTGTTTTTAATGACAGTCACTCATAAATACATTCTTTTTCCACAAAAAGTTGAGGGGAATGCAGTGTTCCACTCCTTTTTTTAATCCATTGCAGCCTTGGCTGTATGCATTCATGTTTTCTTCTCAGGGTTCATGGATGACTCCAAGAACCTGTCTGAGGATGGGCTTCAGGGGATTAATGAGCACCCCCAAACTGCTTGCAAAGGACTTTGCATTTTTTCCAGGCAGAGAATTCAAGGTTTTCATTACACATTGAAGGACTCTCAACTCCCCAGATTTAAGCTACATTAGGAAGAGTGCCTGACTTTGATCTTTCCTGTCTCAAACATAGTAGAAAGCAAGTCTGTGCCTGGTCATGCAGCAAGAGTACCTTATTGTGAAAAATGGCCTTCACTTAACGGCAAAAACTAGATGTTGTGAAAGGAACATGTCCTCAGCTCAATACTGTAAGCCTTTCTTTCCTTCCAGCTGTGGAATGGATGCTCCTTAATCCCCAAGAAACCAGCTCTGGCAAAAGTAGCTGCTGTTTCAGAAAAGATGACAACTGAAAGAATGCATTTGCCTGATGTGCTTTTTAAAATCGATGTGGAGCAACAAGTACGTGTATTAGAGGGTAATGTGTATGGAAATGTGGTGGATATTGTCCATCTTACATCTTTCTAGAAGAAAGAAATTAAATGACACTGTTTTAACCTATTAGTGTATTTTACCACCATGAAGGCATGGTGTTACAATTAACCAGAATTTCACTGTTTTTGTCCCCGAAAACCAACTGGTACATTTCCTCTTTTGCATTGCCCTTATTAACATCTGTTTGGAGTTGTTTGAGCTCTGCTTCTATGAATTCCAGCTCCATGAGTGATCCATTAACTTTATTTTGTTCCGGGAACATCTAAATGTTTTTGTTTAAATTCCTGCAGTTCACTTAACCTTTGTAGGATACTTATGTTCTTTTGAGAGTTTTCTTCTTCTTCTTTTTTTAATGTGGAAGACAGTATGATAAACAGAGTCAAATGTTGTTGGGATTCTCGTTGATCCTATTATATTTCTTGAAAGACTACATATATGAGCTCTGGACTTACTAAACTGAGGGTCATTCCAGTTTCCGATATTTGTGACAAATTATAGAGATATAATGATTGGTGTTAATTTGTAGAGAACACTTATTTTTAAGGCAGTGATCTGTTGCTATACGTAACATTTGATATTTCTTCTTGGTGCAACATGTCAGGTTTTTATTTTATTGCGTTCATGATTTTCACCACTTCCAAACTCATATTCAGCTCACACTGCTACTGTTTCCTTTAAATATTAAGTTATAGCAGGCTGTTAAGTAAAAACAAAAGTGTTTTTTCTTTTATGAATGTCATGACCTATTTTGTAAATGCTACAGTGTGACATTTAATATGTTCTTGTAATTTGAGGGGTTTTTATTTGTTTCAGTGCTGGTATTTCTCTCCACTTGCTCTGATCATTTGTGGACATCAGCACTTCACAGATGTGGTCCTGTAGTCCTGTCAATTTTACTTTCTGCCCCGTTGTGTGCTTCCTTCTCATCTGTGAAGTAACATGGGAAGTTAGGTATAAGCCTGAACATCTTTCCTCTGAGGTTAGACCTAATTTCTGGGGTAAATATAATTGCATTACATTAAACTTATTTTTGGAACAACCTGTCATAAATTATGAACACCATGTTCTTTTTAAAATCTAATCATAAAAATTAGTAACGTTTTCTTGCTGAATTGGTCCTAGGAATTAAAGTACAAGGGGAGCCTGAGCCACAATGAGACAGAAAGCAAGGAGTAAAAAGCACAGAAACCAGCTAGAAGGTGCTCTACCAGCCCAGTTTGGGATAATTTGAGAAGGAATAAGAATCATGATTTTAATTATTCTAGATGATATAATAAATAAAAATCTAAAAGCCTAAAAGAAGAAAAAAAGGCCCAAAAATTACCTGCCTCAATGGAGGTAATAATTACAACAATCTCTAAAGATTTTTCTCGGAGGGCATATAATTTATCCTAGTTGTTGAAAGTTCCCCTTTATAGAAGGCCAGGTAGTAATCCTATCTAGAAAGAATGATACTGTTAGTAATGTACAGTTGGCCCAATACAATAATTTATTCAGTGGATGCTAAAATCATTACAGGAACCAGTTAAGGGAATAGGTAATTCACACCCTGACAAAGTGTCAGTTCGCACACTACTTGCCAATTGCAATGGGAAAAGTGGACCCTTACAATGGAGACATCTGGCTTTCTCCATCCGAACCAAGAAATCAAATAATGGGACAGATCTGATATTATATGCTCCCTGATGTGAGGCAATTTGAAGTACACGCCATCATGTATAAAACATCCTTTAAAACATTTTTAACCAGAACCTAATCGATACTTTAAAAATAGTCTACAATTTATAGAAAATAAATGGAGAAAGTAATTACATGATAACACCAGAAAATATTCAGACATATTCAGAATGTGACACATTTGACAAAAGAACCAGTCTGATTTGGTCATAACAAAACTGACAGGAGACTATTGTAAATAAAATACTAAAAAGACAAAACACCAAAATGCACTATATGAAATATTATTGACTTTGGATTGTTTTTAAATCAATAGCATATATTTTAGGAACTAGGAGAAATCTGAATATGGGCCACTCTTTAGATGACACTGTATAGAGCTGTTGTTAATTTCTAGGGCATGATAATGATATAGCATGCCTATAAATGAAAATGTCCTCATTCTTCAGGAGATACATGCTGAAGCATCTTGATATCTTCCACTGATTTTCATATATATTTTTTAAAACACACGCACATGTATAACTACATTAAGCAAATGTGGCAAAAGTCATTGAATTTAGACATTGGGCATATGGATATACATTGTTCATTTAAACATTTCAGTGCTAAAAATATATAATACAAATTTGGAACAAAAGAAAAATGGCATATGTGTTTTATGTGTGTGATTTTATTTGTGTATACATATGTAATTTAATCTCTAGAAATTCAACAAAAAGTCCTTGCTTCAGGATTTCTTGCATGTTTATATGATGCCACCTTGCAGGGGGTTTGCAGGCCCCCAAATCAACTTGTGAAGTAAGGTCGGCTCATTTTGGAGGGAAGTATCCTCCCTTGCCCTAAAATCTGAAACGTCTGCACAGAATTTATGTGGTGTCAGCAGTGTGATGGATGTCCCCTATGCTATGAAGGAATTATAGACATATGTTGCAATCCTAACTAGACTGCCATGAGATGAGAAAGAACAGGGCACAGCCCTGAAACCTGGGATAAAAGTAGAGATCAGAAATCCAAGAGCAGGGAAAAATTGTCAGAGTGTTGTATATAAAGGGAATTAACAGCATGGAGAGCATAAGGAGGCAGGATGTATGGAAGCCATGTGGCATAAGAATGTGCCATATGGTGTTGGAAGGTGGCAGAGAAAGGGCAAGTACCCTGAAGAGATGATGAAGGTAACATCACATTGACGAGGACCAGACGGAGGTCAGTGCAGCATAAGTGGGTGGCATTCCTATCACAAGATGACGGGAAGCCTAGAAACAATTCAAAGCAAGCAGGATGGTGAAAATAAAGGATTCAACTTGAGCTGGTGAGTGGGGGATTTTGAGGTCAGGAAAAGTCAAGTGATTTGAAGCCAAGTCCGCTTGGAATAGTGAAAACAGTATGAGCTTTGGAAACGGGTGAATCTAATTTAAAATTCTGACTCTGTTATTGTCTACCTGTGTGACCTTGGGCACATGACTTGGGGTCTCAGTTTCATCTCAAAATTCGCATTGAATTTTGATAAAGATAATGAGCCAATAAAAATAGGTGAGCAATGAACTTGTAGTTTTACCCACAGAATTAATCAAGCAGATATAATAAGTTGATTACATGGCTAATTTGATTATGTACATTATGATCACATAAATATAAGAGCAATTTAGAGATGATCATAGCTTTCAGAAATTTCAATATTATTATGGTTCCTCTCTCATTGGAGGAGGGAGCATGGTTCAGTGAGACAGGACAATCATAAAACAAAGGACTCATGGGTGAAGCCCCTTAACCGACCTCATTTATCATTCATTCAACAAATATTTATTGAGGACATGCTATATACACCAGGCAGTATGCTAGACACTAAACTTATAATGAAGAGACAGCATGTCTGTCCTTCAGGAATTCATGATTATTTATTCATGTACTCCCTCGATGAACTTTCACTGAGTGTTTGTATTATAACCTTTTGAGTACTTCTGACACCCCACATTCCTACAACTATTCTCACATATGCTGTTTTCCTCAGGTTTTGATTTTGGTGGAATTTAGTTTAAGAAAGTGCTAGAAACTATGTTGCAAAAAAAAAAAATACGAAATGAATAAATTATTAACACCATTCAGAAGCTTGTGATCTGGTAAATAGGGAAAGACACAGAAAAATGACAAATGAAAGGTAAAATGTAATCTACCTGAAGAGTCATAAATGGATCTCAAAGAAAGGAGATTCAATGTGCTAGTAGGAAAAAGGCAGTAGGAAAACATTGATTGAAAAAAGTGGTATTTGAGATACCACTTTTAATAGAATTACAAGGGGGATTAAAATGGTGTATTGGTTTCTCCTGGCTACTAAAAGAAATCACCACAAACTGGGTGGTTTTAGGCAATATAAATTTATTCTCTTACAGTTCAGGATGTCAGGAAGTCTGACATCCAGATGTTGTCAAGTTTGTTCAATTGTGGAGACTTGGGAGAGAATACGTTCATACCTCTGAACTTCGGCAATCCTCAGCATTTCTTTTCTTGTAGATATATTATTCCAGTCTCTGTCTCCAGCCTCACATGGCATTCTTGCTGGTATTTCCCTAAGTGTCCTCTCCTCTTCTTGTAAGAGCACTAAGTACAATATAATAATCCCAGCTTTTAGTTGTTTTGTTTTTTAACAATATGGTCAGCCTAATTACAGACCAAAAAAACCCTGTAGATTGTTCCTGTATATAATTTTTTTTTCTTGTGACTGACAAGCTCTGGGAAATATGTCCTACCTATGTCTATGTTGGTATCTTCAATTCTGTGTTTGGAAGGAAAGACTGCTTTTTTTTTTCTTTTTTTCTTTTTTTTGTGTGTGGTACTGGGGATTGAACTCAGGGCCTGTGCTTACAAGGCAAGCACTCTACAAGACTGCATTTTGAGTAAGTGTTTTAAGGTGAACATTCAGGACTAGATCAGGGCCCCAGAAGCAGAATAGTGGTACATAAGAACTTTGCAATTAAACTCGTTCTTCTTTGGAATTTCCTTCCTTTATAAACTCTCCACCTTATGTGCGTGGAGATCTCTCCTGACACTGGACAAGTGAAGGAGATTGACCAATGAATCCATACAAAGGAGTCTGTAGATGTAGTTGGCTAAGGTGCAACATTATCAGCATTCTCCTATCTTGTGCCCAAGGCAGACATCATCGATCAGTCAGACAACAGTCTTGCCGAATTCCTCCTTGGAATCCTTCACAGTGTAGCATGCTGGAGCATCACTACCAACTAGCAGGTTGGTAGGCAAGAAAACAGGCATCTGTAAACTGATATCATCAAGGATTTCCTACAAAATAAAGGGAGAACATAAACAGATATTAATCCAAAAGAAGAATGTGTCACCTTCAGAATTTCAGAAATTAGGAAAATGTTCTACTGGATGCTATTCCTCAAATCGAACAGTGTGGATGAATATTTACCTTGTAGCATGAGCTATTAATGAGGTTGAAATGAGAAATTACAGGTTGGAAAACAGTCATGTGTAAGGTAAAAATGAGCCAGGAAAAGCTGCCTTTGGGATAAAAGAGTCTAAGAAAACTGAGATCAGGAGGAGAAAGAACATAGGGGAACAAGAAAAATTATAATGAAAGGTTATAAAACTGAAAGAAGTGAGAAATATGGAGAAGCAGCAGAATCTCATACTCAGAAGAAAAACAGACATGAAAATTTCTGAGATCTGTAAAGTGTGCATGGACAAGCACTGGCCCCTGAGACTTGGTCCATTGAAAATACTACAGTGGTCCTGACTTAAAGCAGCATGAATTTTGAAGGTCACCACAATTTATGCATCCATCTGGCCACACATGGGACTAGAAATTGGTTTTGATGTTAAAAAAAAAAAATAGAAAGCAAAACTGTTTCTTAGTTGGTTTCACTAAAGCTTTTCTTTTAAGTAAATTATTTACAGCTGAATCCTTATTGGGGGTTCTATAAATTATGGTATTCCTACAAATATATACTACTATGTGTTTTATGATATGTTGGTTCTTCTTAAAAATTTATTAAACACCCACAACTAATCAGCCACCTTACTCATTCTCATCTCTTAGTTAATAATTAGAAAAAAAAAATCACCCTTTGTATAGGGAAAGGGAGAAGGAAGGTTGAAAACTCAAGAGGGCCCCTAAAATTTCTCAAAATATTTTTCATTTTCTGTTGTGAAAAGACCTATGAGACTGAGAGAGACTCGGGTTTCCTTATACAGTTTATCACCTCCTCTGTCACAAGAATTAATATCCAAAAACTGCATCCTGATTGTAGCTAGAGAGCTAGTGTGGCACAAATGCTTCCTTTTCTGACTGGATGTCAACCCATCACTACTGCATCCAAGCAAAACTCCAAAGGCACTCTCTGCTCCCAGACTTAATGGAAGAATTTAACAATCCAGTCTGCTATCCGAGCGTTTTCTAGTTGCTCAGGGCTGGTTGTCAGCAGCTCATTTGGCAACCCGGTAGGAGAGGTTAATTAGCAGGGAGAGTTGAAGAGTGCTACCCAGAGGGAGCAGGAGTGCTGTGCCCACTGGGAGCCTGGAAGACAAACAAAGAAGTTGGGAAGTATTTATTTTCTCTGTTGGGGAATCTTTTTCTCCACGGGACTTGAGTTCAAACAGGGGCCAGCACCTTGTTGCCTCCACATGAGAGACACAGAATCAAAGTGCCCTGATAATGAATGATGGTTAGAAAGGGGATCAGAGGTTTGACTTGCAGTCAGGAAGCCAAAAAGGTTTTGTTGCTCTCCATAGTAAAAGGCTATTGATTGCTTCAAGTAAGAGCTTGCTGTTTCCTGAAGTTTAAGTTTATTCAGTCTTTTGCCCTTTGAGAGTCCCTTGCTGTTAAGAGCTACTATGGAATTTAGCACTTGTTTAATATAAAATGAATTATCTGGGATCAGCCACAAGTGCTCTCTCAGGCTACCCGTCAGTGGCCAAGGTCAAGGTGAAGGACACTTTGCATAATGGAGACTTCACTGAGCAGCCATGTTTGAAGGCATCAGCACAACACACAGGGGCACACTCATCACTGTGTCTTGCTTTCAAGCCCATCGATTGCGTACCTGTGCCGCAGAAGCTTCCTGTTACTGTGCAAGAAGTCCCCGTGGTAAACAAATGTCTTTTACACAGACAGCATCAATTAGGTTTGTAATCATTGATAAAAGTGTACAGTATGGTATCAGAGAAGAGGGTTGATCATGTCTCCGTCTCACAGCTCCTGTGTCTACAATCTCTTTACAGGTTTGGGTAATCATGATGTTAAACAGAAAGAGCCACAGAGACAATTTGTGGCTTACTTTTTGCAGTTTACTAGGTAACAGTTTTTATGAATGATAGTTTTTTTGTGTTTCTCAAATTACCAATGTAATACCTAGTAAATAAACATCATTAGTATTTTGACAAAGTATTTTTCTGGTTTTAATGTTCATTTTCTCACATTGGGATATACGTCCTATTTTTAGTCTATTAGTGGGTACAGCTACAACTTTTAAAATTTTAAGTCATTCCTTTAATTAGAATAAATTAGATTTCCATTCTGTGTGAGATGAGAAATTTCATAACCATAACTTTACACATGCCATTTCTCTATTCTTTATTTATAGGATTTAAATAATATAGAATTTAAACCATAATCATGATTATAAAACTAATGATTTAGTAGTGTGCATTATATTTTCTAGAATAATGTTTGGTATGAACATTAAGCTTTAATACTCTATTCAAATAATCATTAGGACATAATTATGTTTATCCAGTTTCATTGATCCCTTTTAATCTTATACATAGCAATCTTTCCTTCTTTCTTTCTTTCTTTCTTTCTTTCTTTCTTTCTTTCTTCTTTCTTTCTTTCTTTCTTTCTTTTTCTTTCTTTCTTTCTTTCTTTCTTTCTTTCTTTCTTTCTTTCTTTCTTTCTTTCTTCACTCTTCAATTTTTTCTTCTTCTGTCAGTGAGCTGGAGTACTTCTTTGACTAACTGGAAGAGGTATGTGAGCAGTATGCTTTCTGAGTTCTTGCATGTCTGAGAATGTCTAACTGTGTTCTTGTTATGGAATTCCTTGGGTCTTGAACCCCTGTGTACAAGATTCTTAGCCCTCTGCTCAAAGCTATATGGGTGATTACTAAAACTAATAGTAGTCTGGTTTTGGTGTTTAAGAATAATGCTTACTTGCTGATTTTTCTATACCTGAATGCTTGTAACAGTTTATGTTTTCTTCTTTAAAATCGATTGACAGAGAGGCTTTCAAAAGGATCGTGAGTCCTTTTAATCTATGACCTACTACTTTTTAATCTCAGAAAATTTTCTTCTATTTTTTCTTTATTATCTTTTCTTCATATGATCTGCTGTTTTTAATGAAGTTATCATTTTGTATAGATTGAATTCCTAAATCTCTACATCAACTCTTATAGTTTTTGTCCTTTTTCCTCTAATTTCTAGAAATATTTAAGTTCACTTTTTATTTTAATAATTTGATGTTCTTTAGAAGTAATTCTGCTACTATCTTCATCATGGAATTTAGGAATTATTAAAAATAGACTCCCTCTGTATTTTAGTTCTATTTTTCCATTACAGGTATTGCTCATGTGTAGAGGGAGGTCCATGTTTATCCAGTATTGGATCATGATAAAGCAGATGGTGAGAGATTCTGTCAGCTATTGACACAGGTGACTGTCTGAAACCTTCAGACCCAGATGAAGGGACACTGCCCTTACTGTAAAATTACAATATCTATTCAGAGACCCTGCAGTCTTGGGAGAAAGAAGAAGGAGCTAAGGAAGTCTAGGCAGGGGCCCTGCCTCTGTGCTTCAGCATCGCCTCTGTGTTCTTTTCTGTTATGATCTGGCGACCTGCTCAGTCACAGGTGGCAGTGCACTCCATCTTCTGTCCTTCATAGGTGTCTGGGCCATAGCTCAGCCTGAAACTCTTCCCTAAGTTTTGCTTGTGGTGGCCTTGTGTGTGGGGCTGATTCAGAATATAAAATACATCCCATGTCTACACAGCTCCTGTGTATATAATCTCTTTAGCAAGAGTTTAGGCAGTCACAATGTAACCAGATACTTTTTGTGACTTACCCTTTCCTAATTCTAGCTTGTTAGACTAGAATTTTAAATGAACTTTTTATAATTATGTCACAATATTGCACAATATATATCCCTTCCCCCCCAAAATTTATTGTTTACCTGGAAATCAAATTTAACAGAATTTCCTGTATTTTATCCGACAACACTACCTATGAGCCATGGTCTACTTTTGTCTTTTTTGAGTTAAGGGGGTTGTCAAAAGAGAACGAGTCAAGGATTCTGTCCAGTTCTTAAGGATGTGTTCTTTCAGAGGACTGCATGATATTGCCCTAATCTCCTGACACGTAGACCATATCTGCACTCTATCTGGTGGAAATTGCTTGATATTGTGTTCCCATAAAACATTAACATGAAGACATAACATGGCATAGTTTCTCAAATGAATGGAGATTTCCCAGTGCTTGTACATTCCAATACTAATTTCTATAGAACTCAAAGGGTATGTGTGTGTGTCCACTGATAAAAGGAAAGTTAAATGTCTGTGCTTACATTATCATTGTACTAAAAGTTTGCCATGTCTAATTCAACTTTCTGGAGCTCTGGTGCCTAGCTGTGTAGTGCCCCATCTTAAAAAGGTTATTAAATTGAATTGGACAGAATGAGTTATGTGGTTGGATAAACCGGGCCATCTTAGGCTGTAACTGATTTAATAGACTGAGAAGAATGGCTTTCCCCAAACTATCTCCATAGAGATTTATTTTCCCATCCCCTCACTCAATTCTCTATTTACTACCTTACCACTTGAGCTCATCTACTCCTCTGGGAAGTTAATAAACCAAAAGAAGATAAATGCTCTATGTGAAGCTGCCTATCAATAGAAAGTAATCATACTAACATTTATTGAATTTTTAATATATGCCCGGCACCAGCTAAGTGTTTTATATACATTACTTCATTTAGTCTTCCCTCTGCTACAGGGAATAGTTATTAACTCTCCTTTTCCAGCTGAGGAAGCACATAACCAGAGGGGTTAGCAGACTTGTCACAGGCCACACAGTGAAGTTTGAGCACACTTTTCCTACTCTACCATACCATTCCAAAGTTCCTGATTGTTAGTTGCCCCTTTTAGAAACAACTGGAATTGTGTAGTGACCTGCCACTTCAACACTTTCCTCCTTCAGTTCTGCAAAGAGAAACAACTGTGGGTTAGAGATCAGTATGTATGATTATTTTCCATTAGCCATATCGGTATGCATGTTGCCCTTTGATAGGCAGCTATCAAAGACTACTTTCTTCTTTCTGGAGTTGCTGAAGTCTTGTTTCCGTCTGCAGATGCTCTTTTATGCATTCACCAACGCATGGAGCATCAAATGCTAACTGTATGACCTAGAAAAAAATTTTAAAACATAGAATTTGGAAGGGAATACAGTTAGAGTATAAAAAGAAACCAGTTTCCAAAGCAAAGCAGATCAAAGGAAAATTCCTAATACGTGCTCACGGCTGGAAAAAATCATAATTTTGTTGCTTCTTGATTTTGTGCACTGGTGGCTCATATTAATTACGAGAGATCCCCTGCAGTTTCCCATGAGGTATATCAATGGCCCACAATGTCCACAGTTATTTCCATTGGAAGTAATAACTTTCTGATGCAGTAACTAGGAGAACTATGTGGTTTTATTGTCACTTTAGTTGGTAATGAGACAGAGTATCTAATCAAACCACCACCAATTCCAGTGCACCTTGCTTGTTATGAAATTTCTGACTATACTTTCTATTCATTACTAAAATAAAGGGATCATGAGTAGTGTTCCTCAGAGCCAGGAAATGTCAATGTAATATCCTTGCATAGTTTCACAAAATTATTTCACTTTTGACATTTTTCACTGGGCCACTCTATAGCTACAATCACATATAAATAAATGTAGGCAATTATGTGATTGGTTTGTGCAAAAGACAAAAATTCAAAGAGAATATAAAAATTAGAAATGAAAAATTACTAATCTGGTGCTTATTACATGTTCAGGGCCTTCAGAGTATTATTTAATACTTAAATAATCTAATGAATCATGTTCCATTGCTCTCTTTTCCAAATGAAGGAATTGAAGATCAGAGAAGTTCACTTATTTGCTCGAGGTACCATATAATCCGAGAGCTAATTTATCTCTAAATTTCCATGTTATGTTACTCAACTTCATCATCTGTAAAACCTCTCTATCCATTGAAGAAACTGCCAATTGAATGTATGAAAATTTAGTATTTTGCATGTATATTAGTCATTTTAATTTTAATTTAAAAATATGAGACAGGAACCATTCTCTGAAATGTATAGTTGGCATGGTCAAGCAGGAGTCAGAGCAAAATCTATCTCACAAGTGTATTTTGCTTCACTGCAGTTTGTAAATGTTAAGTTTCTTAGACCTAAACTTTGGTTATCAGCAATAGTGATTTGAAATAGGGCTAAATCTACAACCAACTACACACAAATGAAAATACCCAAGGGAAAAGAAATCGTGAAGAGTGTAAATAAAAACAGAGGGAAAGACACAGGTTATTTTTTCTGTTCTTTTTCTGACCAGAGGGATTTTCCCTGTGGCTAAGAAAGGACATCATCATCTGTTCTCAAAACAGGGAGACTGCAAGAGACTACGATGAGCAGATGTCCATTCTAGAACTGAAATGAGCCTTCTAGAAAGTAGACTTCTTGTCTTCAGTGCGAGGATGAGAACAGTAAGCCAAAATTCAAAGCTGATATAATAGAACTGCTACATGCAAATATGCATCTGAAGAGACCTTTAAAACAAGCGCAAATTAGGAGAAAGTAATAGACTAGAAACCAAGGTGGAACAAGTTCGTAAACTTGTCAGTTTTATTTTCCAATTAACATTTTATATCTTTCTTTGTTAATTTTTACTTCTCAGAATCAGTCTGTATTCTAAGGGCAAAAACAGTATAGAATGGGGTCTTACACCTACAATCACAAAATATTATTAATTTAAGTAGAAAGCAATAGCAACTAGTCAATAATAAAACTTCTTAGTATCTTTCACCCAAGGAAGTCTATAAACACTTAAGTAATAACAGTAACTAATATTTATTAAGTACTTCACATGCATTTCATGGCACTCATACTTTTGGATAGCCCCTATTGCAAGATCAATGGAGTTTCTTCTCTGTAAGAGCAGCAGATTGAGCAGACAACCAGCAGAGCTGGGGTCAGGAGTGCCTGTGTGTGCGTGCAGTAGACGTCTCAGCAGTCAATGCCTGCATGGCAGCCTGGTGCTTAGGAAAACTGGTTCAATGAGAGAGCTAATTGTCCTATTCAGGAAGTGGGCACCATAACAAGTCAAAGATGGGGTGTGAAACAGAGCAGAACCATTATGTTAAGATTCCCTGGTTCCTGGTTAGGGACTCTGCTCCAGTGCTAATGTGTTTATTGACTGCTCACCCGCTCAACAGGCATTATTTGAGTGCCTTTCATGTTCCAAGTATAGCACCAGGTGATGAGGATGCAGAGACAAATAAGACATGATTCCTATTCTCAAGGTTCCCAGGCTAGTTAGTGGAAAATGCAAACCCTGGAGCAGCAAGTCCCAATGAACTGTAGGTAAAAGAAGGTACAGAGCTGCCAGGTCAGAGGAAGGGATTGACACTGGCAGGTTATATCAGGGGAGAGAACATCTGTGCTAACTCTTAGACAAAGAGAAATAGTATGTCAAGCAAAGGATACTGTGTTTACAGGGTACTTTGAATGAAACAGAACAGTGTTTTTGGGATCTATAAATAATTTGGATCAATTGATGAATTGATCTTACATGCACTTAAAGGGCTTAGAGTTTTACCTGAAGGAGACTGGAAGTTTGTGAAAAATTAAGTGGTACAGAGCTATAACCCAATTTAGATCCTGAGAAAGTAAATTTTGGTGAAAATGTAAATGAAGAATTGCATAAGGACACATGCAAGGTCTTGCGATCACTGCTATACAGTTTATAAAAGATTGGCCAGACCAATCTTTTGTTTGCAACACTGCTTGCAAATGAATTATGTCATGAACATCTCTGTTTGATCTACTTTGAGATCTTAACCCTGCTCTGTATGTGTGTTTGTGTATATATGGGAAGGGTGTGTTTCTTGTAATAAATTCTTTTTTAGTGAACTTTATATGGAGAGTCCCTAGCATCATTGCCTTGAGCAGCAATCAGTAAATTAAAACTAATGGGTTCTTTTCCATTTGGTCTTTTAAGTAAGACATTTCATGTTTTACTGTAACTAAAATTATTCTGGATTCTAAATTCCTGTTAAATAAAGTAACTGCCTCAGTGTATGGTTTAGTATGTTTGAAGATGATGTTTGGGCATATTTTAACCCCTGGAATTGGTGACAGGCTCTATGGAATCACCTATTTCTTATTTATATGTATCCAGTGCCAACTATTTGTCAGCTGATTTGAGATGAGGAGTGAACCTGGGTCTTTAAAATTTAATGCCTTTGCTCTGAGTTAATTGTGAAAATTCATAGGACACAGAAGTCAAGACCAAAGATCAAAAATCCTGTATTTTAACTCACCGAATTGACTGATCAAAGCCCAAGCTCAAAATTTCATATTAATAATGTGCTTGACTCTATAAAATGCCTAAAACTAAAATATTCGTAGTGTTTTTGTATAAACGAGCCCATAAACATTATGAGCAAATGATGTTAATCTCAGCAGCACAATAGGTCTGTAAAGTCTTTAAGGCAGGTATTCTGTACCAGCTACACACGGCGTCATCACAGTAGCCCTCTCAAGTATTTCTAGAACTATCTCAGAATCTTCACATCCACCTCAGTGCATGAGGCAGTGTAGAAAAAAAAGGAAATGAGCATTTATATCAAGATATTTTAAAGTGTGGTACTTGAACCTCAATATAATCAGCTTTCTCATCTATAAAACGGAGACATTAAGAATTCCTTCTCTGTACATCTCACAGGAATTTGCACATCAAATATGGTAAGAAACAAAAAAGCTCTGAGTGCAAAGGGTTCTGTATAGCCAAGTTAATTGTTTTATCATGGGAGAAGAAGGTCCTGGGGGGAAATTGGGTGTCTACTCCTTTGAATAGAAAAACTCCATACACGGTTTGGAATGTGTGAAGGTGTCACTAGATAATATTGATAAATTGCATGCAAGTAGAGGACTCCCAGAGGACTCCCAGAAGCATCACCCAATGCTTCTCCCTTACATTTGAGGGCAAAGTCAAAATGAGAAGTCCTCTGCATTAATATCATCCCCTCTTACTGGAGAATACACTTTGGACTGAGAGAAAGAATATGTGGCCTTCGCCATGTGCTCATAATTATGAGCACAGAAAAAGACATTTGAACCCCAAGGCATCATGAGACTCGGGGGGTGCAGGAGTATCCTGTCTGTTCAGCTCAGCCCCATGGTCTGTTGAAGGAAGAGCTGAAGTAGGTTCCTTCTTAGTGCAGGCCTTAGGCTCATGGATTTTATTAAGCATGCAAAGTTGTAGGTCCAGCCTTCAAGTATTAAAAACAGCTCCATAGCCTTAAGCAGTTTCTAAACTTTTCTCTTTCGATCTCCTCATCAGAAAAATGAAGACGACAACAAATTTGTTCTGGATTTGTTTAAGGATTATAAAGATTTCTTCTTCATTTTCTTCAAATTAGTTTTTGTATATAGTTCTTTTTTATAAACTATTGATTTTTTTAAAAAAAGTCCAATTAATTCTACTGTCTTTCTTATTCCTGGCCTTTCTCCCTTCCCTTTTTTCCCCTTTGTCTAATCCACTGGACTTCTATTCTTCCCCTCCCCACTCTACCTTATTATGTGCTAGCATCCACATATCAGAGAGAACATTTGGCCTTTGGTATTTTAGGAACTGGCTTACTTCACTTAGTATGTTATTCTCTAGTTCCATCCATTTACTGGCAAATGCCTTAATTTCATTCCTCTTTATGGCTGAGTAATATTCCATTGTGCAAATATACCACATTTTCTTTATCCATTTGACCAGGGTAACTCCACATCATGTGCAACTATAAGATTAGGATACTAACTAAAATTATACTCCATTTATGTGTAATATGTCAAAATACACTTTATTGTCATATATATCTAAAAAGAACAAATAAAAACATAATAAATAAAAAGATTTAACTGCTTGATTTCATCACAACTTATTAGAATAGGGAAAAATTAAAATCTTTAATTATCAAAAAAGGAATTAGGACTGGGATTGTGGTTCAGTGGTAGAGGACTTGCCACCACAATGTGAGGCACTGGATTCGATCCTCAGCACCACATAAAAGCATAAATAAAATAAAGATATTGAGTCCACCTATAATTTAAAATATTTTTAAGGAATTAAATAAATAAAGATACATCTAAACAATCAGAAAAAAACACATGGATTTAAAAATGTCATTATTGTTTATTTCATTTAAATTTTGAAAATTAGAGACTTTCTTATTTCATCATTTGCTTTCATACAGCGTGTGGACTATTGGTTTTCTTTCTCTGTCAGACTTCTAAACTTGAAATGCATACCTCAGGGCCATCTTTTTGTCCATTTGTTTTTGTGGTGCTGGGAACTGAACCCCATCTTTAAAAGCTGGTTCAAGATATTCACAGTGCATCTGCGGTTCCCTCAAGACCAGCAGCCCTCTCACTGCTACATCTACGCATGACACTGTATTTCTAGCAAAGCTGGTGACTGGGTAATCACAGGTCAGGCTACGCAATTTGACCTGCTCCGGGCTGGAATGCATTCCTGAGAAGTAATAGGTAATTCGACCTAATTTGGCTTGAGCCTCTCGTGAGCTGAGATGAGATTACCAATTGAGTACAATTACAGAGGGTGATTTGGGGCTGCTGACCTACAGTCAGCTGGAGACTCAAGTTGGATCATCTCACCTATGAAATTTCCCTGAGGGCTTCCAGATAATGATTTTAAATGCTAATTACTACATGTAGTCAATGCTCTGATAAAATTGAGAGTGTTTTGATTTATGATGGATATTAAGTAAGAGCAAGAATGAAACCCAGTAGATTTAAAGGATTTAAATATCATCAGAAGGTTTGGGCACAAAAAAAGCACAAAACTCTTCCTTTTCAATAGTCATATTTATTTCCACTCAAAAAAAAAAATTTCTCCTTATTACCCTCAATGATGCTACTGTAGAAATTTGACCCAATTTTGTCCAAATCTCAATCTTCAAAAAATAAAAAATTTGTCTTCTACTTGGTTGCAATTGAAGGCACAACGAGAGGCAGGACTGGCTTCTAGACCTTTAAGAGTGCTTAGGTAGGTCCAATACTGGCATAAATAGAATTTAAAAGGCAAGAACAATCTGTGGATAGTTCTTCTGGGATCTCCCTAGATGAAAGCAAACCAAAGAAGATTCAGGGATAAGGGACTGGGAGTTTCTCACCTCAGATTCACTCCATTCCAAACATGATTCCTTTATATCATATATTCAAAGAGGAAAGAGCATAATTTTGTGAAGTTGAGCATGAGGTGTTGAACTAACGAGTCAGGGCTCAATAAAAGCTCTGATCTTTGTCCCATAAATATGATCCATCTCTTAACCTCTCTAATTTGCAGCTTCTACAAAAAAATGGGAATTATGGCACCAACTCATCAAATGATAAGCATTAAGTGAGGTAAGTGTCTGACCCCAGGATGAGTGTTCATTTTGTGCAAGCAAGAATGATGTCATATGATTAGAGGGCCTGGACTTGAGTTTTGGTTTTGCTGCTCCCTACCCTTGAGAAATGCTGTTTTAGTCTTTAGTTCTCATTTTCCTCATCTGCAAAATGAAATGGTGCACCTAGCTTAGAAGTTCCCAAATCTTATTTTGAGAAACTGTCATATTCCTTAAAAAATGCCTCTAAAGGAAGATTCAAGTTTCTCTTTTAAAATATATTTTAGAAACTATATGATCAGTTTATGTCTGGAAGTGGTAAGATTCATATCTTACCAGATTAATGGAACCAAATTATAGGTGGATATTCTCCCTGGAACTTCTACAATTGATTTAGCTAGTGTCTATTTCAATCAGTGGGGGTTAATAGCAGATTGCATTTGAAATAAAGAATTCCACTGCTAAAACATTTTGCAAGTCGCAGAACTAATGAGGATCCGCCAGTCTATAATTCTAAATAATGAATTTTACTAAATTCAAGTGAATAAAAACAAATTCAAGTGTTCCTTGGCAGTCCCTTGATGTGCTAGATGTTTTGCCTGACTGGAAGGCATTTGAAAGTCAGAATCTTCTGCATCTCTCCCAGATGTAAAGCAAATGTTTCTGCAGATCACTTTGGCTGTTGTTTAGCTATTTAGCCTGATAGAATATATGTGACATGCAATTAATGTAGCAACACCTTCACAATTAGAACCCTGAAATAAATACGGATTATGAATGCTCTCTCCTACGTTCATAAAGAATAAAAATTTGGTGATGACAGTCATCTCTGTCTTAAGGAAACTACAGACTAAGCCTGGGAGCAGGATTTATTTTAAAGAATGGCCTGATCTAAGATTTCTGGATGAGAAATCCATACACATTTGTGTATGGATTTGTGTTTTCCATACACAAATGAAGGACAAAGAATAAATAGAAGAGTAAATATTTCAACAAGGTTTGCACATACCCAGTCTGTTGCTTAACTAGTGCAAAAGATAAAGAAATTGCCATTGCTTTTTAGTGAAAATTCTTTAAGAATGAAGTTAGTCTTTCTCTTAGGGACTATTTTCATAAATCAATCTGAGGTTGAATCCCTGTGGAAAACATATTTCATTTATGAACTTTTTTAAACGTCTTTTTGTTTGAAGACAAATGTGATTGGTTTTACAAGACCGAAGGTTTGATCAGATTAGTTTATTGGATTAGCCTTTTAGGATCACTATGATTTATTTGCTTTCTGTATAAAGTATTTATTTATTTTTATGGTTGCTTATCCTTGTACAATTTGGGAAGATTGAAGAAAGCATGTGAGTATATAAGTCAACATTTAATTATGACCTTGCATTGAAACTCATATAAATTATATGAGAAAGACATCATTAGTTCTTACTCTTAATAGGGCACACCAATAGCTCTTTTAGAGTAGGAGAGACTTAGAGGGAATTGAGTTATTCAGTAAAGTAGTCAATAAAATAAAAGTTACAAGGTGTGTGTCTCCCAATTTAAAAGTAAAATGCATTTTTCTGTAACACATAGATAAACATTTAAGAGATGAAAATCCTCCACTGACCAAAAAGAAAATAATTCTCTTAAAAATTATGATTCAAATTGAGTTTTCATCAGATACTCTTTAAATTAAGCTAGTTAAAGCATATATTATGAAGGGCTTGTCCATACTATGTTTAGAAGGAAAGATTTACATTTTTAATACATTATATTTCTTCAGGAAGTAAACTCCCTTTCAAAGTTTAGGTTTGGCTTTTTAAAAGATTTGAGAACACATCACACACAAATAGCTGGAATACAAGTAGTGAGCTTTAAGCACTAAAGAAGCATAGACCTAGTCTGCTTTGTTCTTTGCCTTGCAGAGACCTAACTCATTCTTTCCAGAGACATAGAAAATTTCAGAATGGCATGCTATTTAAATGAATGAAGTTTACTTCTGGATTTCCCTATTTAATATTTTCATATTGCAGTTGGCCACAGGCAACTGAAGCCAGGTGTTATAGGCCACAACTTAAGAACAGAGCGATCACCACTGAGAAGTCCAAATTTGAGAGTCTTTATTAAGTCTACCAGCTGACTGTCTCACACAATGCCCCCAAAATGGCTATTGAGAGAACAGGATAGGATTGCTGGGGTTTTTATACCATAAATCAGTACATCAATCGTAAGTGTCTGTTGCTATGATTCAAAATTACAAACTAACATCATGAGATCTGAAATCATTAGCAGAGTGGGAAGTGGGTTCGAATAACGTTACTTAGGTACAAACTAAAGAATGGTTACTAAAATCTAAACAATCACCACTGTTGACATCACCATTGACATGATACATTGTTTAGGAAAAATAGGAATCAAAAAGAGAACAATTTCTCATTATACAAGAATTGCAATTTTGTGTTGCCAAACATGGCATGCTAAGCAACTGTTGATGGGTACAGAGGTAGGACATTCCCAAGGGAGAAGTATTTCCTCTGTAATGTGGAGGCTCAGAGCAAATGGAGTCTGTTTAGTCATTGCCCATACAGCCTGGCCTGTAACATTTCCATGGAGCCAAATCTGTCAGCCTGTCACTCCAGGCAAAGTGCAACTGTAAGTAAGTTGGGGTGGGAGGGACTACTGCACCAGCTCTATGACTTCAGGCAGGTGGTTTAACTTTCTGACTCCAGGATCCTCACCTGTAAAGTGAAGATGACATTGTTTATTTCAGAAGGTTACTGTGACGATCAAATGCGATACACCTAGTAAAGATGTTAGCAAATGCCTGGTAAGTGCCAAGTTCTCTACAAATAGTACCTCAAACCATTCTCACATTTTCTGATTTCCTCGTATATTTTGCATTATAAAATTATAAAATTAACTAGTCGCATTCTAAGTCAAACCAAGAGAACCTTCCCATTTCCAAACTCCACTGATGAAGTATGTCTGATAATGTGATAATGATGTAGAGTTAAATGCTGGGTACTTTTAATTTCAAAAGCTTTCAAATTTTCTTAAGATGTAAGGATAACTGAAACAGTTATACATTCAGACCAATAAATATTTCCAAAGGCATATTGAACAAACTATGATCAACATATGTAAGTAAGCAAACCCACATAACGTTCTCATAGTGAAAGTCTCAGATTAATGTAAATATGTGATTTAAGATTGCACAACTGTGGATTAATGCAAGGTACTCTCTGCCTCTGGACATGGAAAGTTCTGGAAGAGGGGAAGAATTGGAGGACAGCCATGTTTTGGGAGAAAACAAGATAAATTGTTCTGCAAAAAATGATAGAGGATAGTGTCATTTTCTCCCTGCTTTCTTCCACATTAGACCATGCCAGGAAGTTTCCTCTAGGAGACATGTAATATTACAATCACCCCAGTTGTTGAGAAAATTTCAGCAATAATGGAAAAATAGAATCAGAAATTGCAACTTGAGCTGCAATGAGCCAGACATGGCTAAATGTTAAAAACAACATGATTCTAATAAGTAACCTACCTGGGGTGAACATCCATCTCAATTTCCCCAGCACCTTCTTGGTTTTAACCCTGAAACTCCTAACATCACTAGAAACCCAATCCACTCATTGAGAGGCAAATTAGGACAGTTTGTCACCTGCCCTCTACCTGTTTCTGCCTAGATCTGCTTTGCTGAATTGATGGCAGAACATAGTCCTATCTCTTCCCCACCCAAGCTTGCTCTTAGGCTGATACCCTCAAACACAGGAATGGATCAGTACCAGGAAAGATGCACAGGGGTATATGTGTATTTATGATCACAAATTTTAAGAACGTGATGGAAGGAAGAGATTTACTTGGAATTATGGAAAAGCAGACTCCTGTAGATTCAAAACACAGGTAGCACCATGGTCTGCACTATGCTCCCCATTTCCCACTCATAGGAACCATAGTTCAGAACCACACTGGAGAACTGAAGATGGATACTTTTGTATGTGTGCAGACACATGTGACACTTTTACCTAAAATGATGCTTTACATCATAGGCAAACAATAAATATATCTTTGTACAAGTGTGATGTGAAGTGCACTCTGTAAAAGCCTTATAATGTGAGGTTCTAATCTTGAGTTCTGGCTCAATTTTCTGAATAAACGTGTTCCTTATTGCAACTTAAATGCTTTAATGGCAAAGTCTTTGTCTTCTAGGATGAAGTACATGTACAGTTTCTTGGCAAAGAGGATAAAATTAGCTTGGAGATGGATCTTTGATCAAAAAACATCTGGAGGAATTGTAGAGGCTGGTGAGTAAACAAGGCTGTTCTCAGACGTGGAGTGAAGGAGCCTATGAATCAGATTTCATAGCTGCCCAAGGAACTCCCATCCTGTGGAGTCAGTGAGCTGGATGCTGGCCCCATGTTACAAACTGGACTGATTTTAGTTTCATACCATTTTTTTCTGATGATTGTCTTCATTCTCATATTCTTGTAATTTTATTATGTGCAATACTACTCAAGAATGTTAATGGACTCATTACCAGAACTACCTTTCAATAGTGTATTTTAACATGTAGGAATAGACTGATGAAATTAGGTTACAAGGTAGCTAAGAATTATTCAATCAATTATCTGTGTTTTATAAAGCTCTAAATTACACAGAATGCATACCAATAATTTCTAGTAAACTGCTACAAATATTCAATATTACTGATTTTTTTGGAAGATCACCCACTTTTATAAGGTGGGACTTTCTTGAAGAACATACATACAAGTCTATAGATGTCATGCTCTTTAGTGGTTCTGTCTTTCAGGGAACAGAGGATTTATTCAAGATGACAGACTGACTTTTCTGATTCAAATGTCAGCTGTGTAAAACTTCCTTTTGGAGAGAAAATGTTAGCTACCATGCAATATTCATTTTGCACTTTCCAAAATGCTGGGAAATCTGTGCAACATACAAGAAGCACAGGAAGTAACAGGAGGCAAATTTTGCAAAGCAAAAGACCACACATGAAATAGGCCATGAGATAATCATTTACTTGTTTATTTACTTAAAAAGTGTACATCAGCATCTTTTCAATGCTAGCTGCAATACAAGACACTAGGAAGACCAGTACATATTTTTGCCCTAAACAGCTTTTGTTTTAGTAGAGGAGATGGAATATTTTAAATGATAAATGATTAAAATTTAATAACTAAGAATTCATAGATTAAGGAGAGATTTGTTTTTCCCCACCTCCCTTCCTTTCATTCTTCTTTCATTTCTTTATTTTTTTTTTCTGTTCATGGTTTTGTGAAGAGTTTATAAAAAGAATTTTAGTTTTGTCATGGTAAAATAATGTTTATGTTAAAACATTAAGAGTAAAAAAGATAGACAGTGAAAATAAGTCTTGAGTTTATTTCCCTAGAAGCATCCTGATTTGCCAGTTTCTTGTGTATCACTCTTCGTATTCAATACATGGGCACATATTTGGACATGTTCCCACCATTTCTTTTTACATAAATGCAAGCATTATGTATACTTTGTTTTGCCCTTGCCTTTTTTAGAATTTAATATATTTAAAGACTTTAAGGCTATTTAATTAATGTAATTTTAGTTCAGGGAAATTATCTTTTGCCATATGTGCTGTAAATATTTTCCTGGTTTATCATCTGTCTTTTGACTTTGTTTTAGGTATTTTTACCAGGAAGAAATTCAAATACTTTACTTATTCAAATTTATCAATTTTTAATGACTTGTTAGCCTGTTTTTTGTAAAACTTTCTCAAGTCAGGATTGAAGATAATTCTACCCATGTGTTCTTCAAATACTTTTATGGTTTTAAATTTTCTCAGTTAAATCTTTTTTCCATATAGAGTTAATTTTGGTGTAAGACTTCACTTTCATCTAATAGCTCACCACTGAACCCAATACCAGTTTTGAAAGAATTGATGTCTCTTTTCCCCACTAATATGAAATGCTAAGAATGATAATTTTGGAATTTTTAAAGAAGGAAAGGATGAGGTAAAACAAAGAGACATGGATGTCTGCACCAGCCTTCCAACCTTCAACCTATGTCCATTTCTCTATCTCAACCTTTCAAAGTGATCTCCTCTGAAAATAGGCAAGTACTACCATCACTGCCTCCACCATAGCACTTACCCAGAGATCACTGTGTATCAGGCATGGTGTAAGCATTGCACAGCCGTTTTCATCTCAGACCTCACCTCTGTCAGTTAATGCAACCATTCACAACTTAAGGTCAAGAGTTGGAGGGCATGAGAGACTGACTCTCCAAAGATAACATGTCTAGTAGACTTCATACCAGGAACCTGGGCTAACCCAGCTGCTACAAACTAGATCCTGTGCTCTTCAACCCCAGGTTATATTGCATCTCAACAGCCACACTCAAACAAAAACCCAGCTGTCCCCTGAAAACATTTGTTTCCATTAAGTCCTGGGATGGTTGCTTATTTTCCAATATGGTGGATGAAGAAAGATGGAATTTGAAGCTGGAGGCTGAGAGATGACTTTGGATGCCATTTTGGAAGTTCTGTGAGCAATATGAAATGTCTAGACTAGAATGGGGTAATTGGAATGGAGAGGAGAACACATGTGTCTGAAATATGTAGGGGGTAAAATGGGCCATTAAATCTGGTTGAATGATTGTGAAAGACAGAAAGAGAATTCAAGGATGATCCACATTTTTAAATTGATTGGCTGACCAGGTAGATGATATTGACATCATTTGAGAGAGAATTTAGAGGGACAAGTTGCATTCAAGGAGAAAAGAAGAGGGGGTGTTTTGTTTTTACTGGAAATAACACACAGCTTTATCATAGACAGTTTTATATGACTCTGAAACTAAGAGGTTCAGCCTGGAGAATTAGGTTGGGGAAATTCTTAGTGAATAGGTATAAGTTGAAGTTTTGGAAGCGAGTGAGTTCATTTGGAGAGAGAATGAAATGTGAGAAGAGCTGAGGGACCAAAACAGAACTCATTCAAAAATATATATAGCTTATTATGATTACGATTATGATTAGTTATTGGTACCAGGAATTGAACCCAGGGGCACTTTACCACTGAGCCACATCCCCAGCTCTTTTTTATTTTTTTTATTTTGAGACAGGGTCTCACTAAGTTGCTTAGGGCCTCACTAAGTTGATGAGCCTGGCTTTGAACTTATGATCCTCCTGCCTCAGCCTTCTAAGCCACTGGGATTATAGGCAATCACCACTGTGCCTTGGCTCCATGGCTTATTTTGAAAGAGAAAAAATAGAAGAAACTGGAGTATCTGGTGTCAACAAAAGAAAAGTCATGAATTGAATCAAATGTACCTAAATTCAGTGATATCAATAGGATAAATTCTTTAGATTGCAGTTATGAGATCACTGGAGATTTTAAAAGAATGATTTCAACTGAGTGAAGTGGAATACAGATTGCAGTCAGTTGAACTCTAAGAGGTAAAACTGAAGAGAGAATACAGAATTTTTTTTTGTAAAGACTGTGAGAGAAACAATTGGATGGTAACTCAAAGAGAATGGGAGATCTGGAGCTCTTCTTAGAAAAGGAAGACTGGAGAATGTTTATTGGCTGAAAGGAAAGGAACCTACATAGAAATGAGTGAGAGAAATGATCTATTTGTTCTCAAAGAAGGCACAAGAGAAAGGACTCCAAGATGCAGGTAGCATGGAGAGAGATTGGCTTCATCTTTAAGACCAAAAGAAAAGATATTGACGGATACAAGGTAAGCAAATTTGTATATAGGGGAGTTAACAAACTGAGAAAGATTTGAGGAATCCACCTTTTTTCTTTTCTTTTTTCTTTTTTTAATTTCTACAGACTTCATTTTGATTCATTGTACACAAATGGGGTACAACTTTTCATTTCTATGGTCGTGCATGATGTAGATTCATACCATTCATGTAATCATACACCTCAAATGGCCTTGATTTTTATAATAAAATAGATAAATCCATATGCTGAGAATAAAGGAGCTGGCCTGATGTGAAATACTTGAGAAAAGCAGTAAAAATTTGTTGATGCATGTGAAGAGTAGTAATAAAAAATGTAGAAATGATATATTTCTAACCAAGGAGATATAAAATCACTTATTGGCAGCCCTGAGTGCCTACCTGAGCACAGAGACTCTGGATTTTTTGTGATGCTAATTTATATTGTTTCTTGCTATTGTAGAAGAAGAAGTAATTTGGTAGTATTGATTTGTGTTGTTTTGAAAAGATGAAAATAAAAGGAAATTTAGCATATGTGCAAGATAGTAATTAAGATAATGATAAACATTTTAGTTAAGGTTACATAAAGAAAAAGATGAGCAATAAGAAAGAATTTGATGTTTTTGTGAGGGGTAAAAGCAATGTAGAAAGAGCTTTGCCTGTGGACAGAGGTGTAATCAAATGAAAAGGGAGAATATTCAAGATTAATTGTTTAGTAAAATAAGCTCTTTGTTGAAGGAAATTATGTGACTTAAATATAGATAGATGTAGTGATAATCATTCCAATTTTAACAAACATAGGTAAATTTATATATTCCTTCAAGATTGATTATTTATTAATAATCCCTATAACATTCCCTCTCCCAAAAAAGACTAGAGTTTGACTACGTTTTTACTTCTTTCTTGTAGATTGCCATCAGATTATTAATTTTCTATTTTATTTATTTTTTTTTATTAACTTATTGATTCATTGAACACAAATGGAGTACAGCTTTTGTTTCACTGGTTGTACACAAAGTAGAGTCACACCATCTGTGCGTTCATACATGTACACAGGGCAATGGTATCTGTCACACATTCTGTTATTATTTTTACCCCCCACTCCGCCCCCACCCCTCCCTTCCCTCTATACTATCTATCCTTCCTCCATTCTTGCTACCCTTCCCTCGCTGCATTATGCATGGATATGGCTCAGTTGGTAGAGTGCCTGCCTCGCAAGCACAAGGCCCTGGGTTCAATCCCCAGCACCGCAAAAAAATAAATAAATAAACAAATAAATAATTTTCTATTTTATTGTGATACTATTTCTTAAGTATCTTCAGCATGATGGTTTTAAAACATATCTGGGCCTAATTTATCTCCCTTGAATTTGGTTTATTCTTATGGAATTGCCTCTAGCGAACACAAGATGGTTTTCATATTTCATTTTGTATTGCTATAACAGAATACTGAAGACCAGGTAATTTATAATGAGCATAAATTTATTGGGGTCACAGTTCTGGAAATTGGGAAATCAGGATCATGGCACTGGAGTCTGGTGAGGGACTTCTTGCTGCATCATCCCTTGGTGGAAGGTAAAAAGCAAGAACAAGAAATCAAACTTACAGACTCAAATCCTTTTATAACTGGAATCAATCCATCCATGAGAATGGAGCCATCATGACCCCAATAGTCATCATAACCCAAATACAGGAGGCTCCCCAAACTGTTGCATTGGGAATTAAGTATGCAACATATTTGTGGGGGACACATTCCAACCATAACAGTGGTGGAAGTTTTCCTATAGGATTTCTGAGGCCTGGTCATAAAAGGAAATAGATTTCACCTGGTTTTCTCTTTCTTGGAATACTCTTGGAACATAGCTGCCATGCTGTAAGGAATCCCAGGCCACAGTAAACAGGTGTTCCAGCAACAGGCAGAGCTAAAGTTTTAGCTAGCATCAACTCCCAAAAATGAGTGAAGAGGGCACTGCGATAATTCTCCAGCCATCACTTGATTGTGATCATGTTAGAGACTGTGAGAACCATCTAGGTGGACTGAGTCGAGTTTATGACTGTTACAGATAATAATAAGTGGTGGTTGATGTTTTACACCATGTTTGCAATTTGTTCTGCAAGTATAATCAGAACACTTAACAATTCAGCTTCACACCTGTGTTATTAACAATTATTTAGATGTAAATGCATTTTATTTATTTTGTTTTTTATCCAGTCCATGTCATTCTTTTCCTTGTGATATTTTCTTGTTCTGGTGATACAAATGCTAAAGTTTTTTTCCTCACAAAATGAACTTCGCGTCCTTACAAATCTAAAAAATACTTGAATGATTGTTTGACTTTTTAAAACATTCTCTATTTTAAATGATTTTCTCTCTTGTTCTAGCTTATGAAAGTTCAATTATCATTGTCATTGTAATTCCAGTGTAGTTGACATACTCCCTATATTTATCTTAAGCCTTAACATTTGGAAATTCGATCAGATACGCATGATGTATAGATATCACCTCTCTTTGGTAAGTTCTTTGTCCAGATTTTTGCATGGCTAGTAGACCTTATAGACAATTTCAGCCTTTCAGACAACTACTCTGACTTCCAGTATAAAGAACTCAGCATGGTGTCTTCACATTACTCATAGTACTTTCTTCAGAAAATACATTGCTTTTCTCTTTGTCAATTAATTAATTTTATTTCTTCAGAATTTAATACCCATGGAGGGAGAATCTAGTCTCTCTTCTTTATGAGCGTATCCAGATGCCTAGGATAATGCTGGACGTATGATAGACACTGAAGAAATATTTGAGACACAATGAGAGGATGAAGGTATTTCCTTGTATTTAATTTGACTACTAGTTACCCAATACTTTTCATTTTGAAGCCAAATCCTTTTCAGGTTATCCTTTTTGAAAAACTATCTTTTGATTGTCTACTTTCCTCATTCTGCATTTCTCAAAAGGAGCTCTTCTCCATATTACCTAAATATTTTCTTATTTTTATTCTTTTACTGTGATAGAGATACAGAAAGATTTTCTTGACTTTAAATCCTTTAACAATATTCTTTCACTTATTCATCCCTTGTATTAGCAAAGATGCTTTATTTCCATGAATTCTTTCTTTCTTTTCTTTTCTTACTTTTTTTTTGGGGGGAGGGGGATACTGGGGATTTAACCAGGGGTGTTCTACCACTGAGCTACATCTCTGACTCTTTTTATTCTTTATTTTGAGACAGGATCTCACTAAATTGCTGAGACTGGCCCCAAACTTGTGATCCTCCTACCTCAGCCTCCCCAGTAGCTAGGATTATGGGCATACACCACTGTGTCCACCTACTGCTATTTTTTATAGCATCTTATTTTTCTTGGTGGATTAGTTGTCTTTTTGAAAATCTCTGAAGTTACCAATGATAATTTAAGTGCTATTTTCTTTTCCTTACACCTCTGTTGCCTTAGATTATTCATTTTTAGCTTCTTCATATTCTGTCTTTTTAGTCAATGTCTGGTGATATTTGTTTCCTGAGAAATAATAGTTGAAGGGATGGATTGCAATGATTATCTCAGGTGCCTTTCCTCTGAAGTCATGTAGCTTCATCTCCCAAGTATCTCCCATAGAGTGAATCCTTGGCACAGCCCTGCTCTTTGTGTTTGTTGCTTCTGTGGGTTCTTCACAGAAGTAAGTCATGATTGATTTGCACTGTGGTTTTACTCTGCTTAGTACATGTTATTCCATCTGCTTTTCTTTGTATACTTCAAATTCCTTTCAAATTAGCTAATGACACTTAATTATCTATATCGCAGATATATAGATATAGGTAAATATTTATAGTGAAAGGACTATTAAAGTTTCAACAAACACATCTAGACATCCATTTTTTTAGTCAACATTGATAATTCATTAACCCCTATAACTTTATTTCTAAAGAAAACAAGGGTTTAAGAACGCTCTCTTATTTCCCTGCTCTGCCATAAGTTCTTTTAAGTATCTTTTTTGTCATTTCTTTGGGGGTGTTGGAGGGAGCGGAAGTCAAATGATGTTAAGCCAACTCTCTTTATCTAGACACAACTGTGAGACATGCACTTACATTTTCAATTCACAGCGCCTACATCTGTCCTAAACTTAATTCCATCTGGTTTGTATTCCCAGTAGCCAGTTGAGACAGCCCATCCCTATTGACTGATTAGTCATTCAAATGTAGATGTGGATTTTCTATTTTCCAACTGGTGTCCGACACAATGGAACCTGTTCTTTCAACATTCTCTCTCTAGCATTTTGTGGCATTATTTTGTGTTGATTTTTTTTCTAGCCACTCTTTCATTTTATTGACTCCAACTGTCCATTACTTAATTTGTCCTTGTTTCCATGGAGCAAGTCCAAATCCCTCTACTGATGAGTCATTGAAATGATTCTCTCTTCACTGATCTTCAAATAAATCCTGCCCTCTTCAGCATGGTGTCTTCACAGCCCCCTAAGCCTGCTATGTTAATTTGAGACTCTGAGTCTTAGTTTGCATTAGACATCCCATGTGAACTCTCTCCACCTTGATTATATATCCTAATTTACCCATCCTTCAGAAAGGAGCCCAATCCTCCATTCCCTATGAGGCATTCATGACAATCCCAAAGCAGTTTCTTCTTCAGTGTCTTCTATCTCCTCTAGCTGAGTAGTCATTTTTGTGTTACCATGAACTCCACTTATCATTAATTACCTCTAATCATATATTCCATTTCCTTGGTCAATTTCTTCATGAGCAGAGTTTTTTGCCTTACCTTTTAAAAAATCTCTTTTTTCATACTTAATCTAATAACAGGAGCACAGAAATCTCTAAACTTTCCATTGAATTAATGATCAAAGAGCCAATTCTTTCTGGGCTAGAACAAGACAGGGGAATTTCAGTAGTTAAGGATTAGGATAGCTGCAGGAGAAAAGCGTCACAGCATTTTAACCATGACCTAAAACAGAATGTACACTAGGCTGGTTGGCAGAGATTTAAACCGCATTGGGGTCAGGATTTGTGTAAATGTGTTTGTTTCTGTCTTTTTTCTTTTTTAGGCTCTCACACTACTGTGAAGTACAGGAGCTTCAAAACCCCTCTCTGCTTATCTAGCCCAGCTGGTTTCTGAGAGAGATGCCTGTGACCTACAACTTAATGAGGATTTCATAGCTTCATAAAATTGTATAGAGAAGGGAAACACCTGTTAGTTCAACTACCTTGGATAAAAATGTTTCTACGCCTGCTCCCCAGGAGATAAGTTGCTGTGAGAATCCATTGATTCTGAAGATGATGTATAAAAGAATCATGATTTTCAAAAGAAACTTCAAAAAAAATCCCAAAATTTCAGCTTCAGTTTGGGGAAGTGGTTCAGCAATACAGCCAGAGTTTTGTGTTCCTGAGGACCCGGTTTGATCCCCAACATCACCAAACAAACAAACAAACAGCAAAAATTTCTGGCTTCTTGGCTTACAAAAGAAAAAATTCTTTAAAGTTGCTTTCTGATTTATCTATCTTGTTAATACACATCTTGCTGGACTTAAAAAAAATTTAAAATATATGCACATAATCTGGTTAAACATTAAATGAGAGAATATTCATATAATTTATAGAGAATATCTTCATAAACGATGAAAGTTGGTTGCCATAAAATAAAGCTCCATGGTTTTTCAGGATTTCTAAGATTCTATGGTTGAGGTATCAGGAAAGACTAGCTGGATATACAATTTGGAATCTGGGCACATGTGGCTAAAATCACCTTTTGGGCTTCATGCAATAAAGTGAGAATTCTTAGAAGAGAGTACTCTAAAAACAGACATTTTCCAATAGCAGTTTTTGTTTGATTTTTTTTTTTTAAATTCCTTCTGGAAACTTTAAAAACGAGTTTTCAATGAAAGAATAATTGTGTCAGAGTCTTCATGGAGTGTACATAATGACATTTCGTCTTGCTTGTCTTTGTGAAATCTAACTAAACATTCATTATGAAGAGGAAAAGATGGATAGAGGTTATTGCAAATTCTGTGTGGGGATGTTTTCTTTCTATAATCGTAGCAGCATTCATGAGCAGGCTTATATTACAGTGAGATGCAGTGAGATATCACAATGCAAGTATTTGTTGCTACCTCAGTTTTCTAGAATGAGATGAACATAAGCCTTGAAATAGATCTTTCTGAAGATTAGTTAACAATATTACAATCAAATCGCTTTTTATGTACAATTATCAGGAAATAAAGTATTCAATATCTCCTTTAGTTGTCTCAAAAAGAGACTCTGAGCACAAAAATTAACTTCAGTAATTTATTTCTACATTTTTCATATATTTAAAAATTTCTTGGCCAAAAATAATTTCATTCAGTAAAAAACACTAAATACTATTTATTGATTTTTTTTTCACCATCCCACCACCATCCATGTAGATAATGGTCTGTGTAATCATTGTGTTCATCGTTGACAGAGGGTAGGCAAAGTGTGCCCTGGGGCTAAATCTAGCCTGCTGACTGCTTTTGTAAATAAAGTTTTATTGGAACACAGCCAAGTTCATTCATTTATATTTGTCTATGGATGCTTGCACTCAATCTCCAAAAGTGGCATAGCTATAACATAGATTGTCTGTATATCTTCCTAAATTCCAAAATGTTTACTATCTGGACCTTTATAGAAACAGTGAGCGAGAACTTTGAGCTTGCTGGATGATTCTTAAGAATCATTTTTTTATACTATCCTTTCTTAGAGACCCATGTATTATCCCCTCAAAAATCCTTCTACATATCTCTTACTTATTTCTTAAATATTTACCTTCTAAATGTTCTTTAAGCTTTTCGTATTTCTCTCCATTTCCATCATTGGTATTCCAGTCCATCTACCATTACCTTCAGTTATGCTATTGTAAGAAGCTTCTCACTGATTTTTCCACAGCCCCATCTTGCCCCATGTAAATCTATCTTCATACTGTTAACTAGAGAGAGATTTTTATAATATAGGTTTCCTTATCTCACTTTCATATTGACAACTCTTCAATAGCTTCCCTACTTTTGTTAAAATGCAAACAGAATCTACCACACCCTGCATCGATTAGGCATGTTACCTGCCACATAATCTAGCTCTAATCTACTTCTGCTGCTCATTTCATCTATGATGCTCCTTTTAGTGGGTCTTTTTTATTTCCTTACGTTCTTCCTATCTCAGGCCTTTGCACAGCTACATCATTGGTATAAAGCATTTTCGTACTTTCCATCTACATCCTTATCCTCCAGAATATTAGTTACCTTCCATCCATCTTTCAAAACTCAGATAGCCCTTTTCTGAGGAAGGTTTTTAAAAACTATTATTTCCATAAGCCCCATAACTTGCCTTTCTATAGTATATTATCTTATGAAAACATTTTGCATCAACATTTATATTAGAATATGCCTTTTGTCCTAGATTCTGAACTTTCGAAAGGTGAGGATCAGTCTGTTTTACTCAACATTGTGTATTCAGCAGAGATAGTAGGGACCTACTCAGGATCTGCAGACTGCTTTCAGGTTTAAGGAGTACCCTTTGTGGTTGTTTCCATGACTTGACCCTCATGGGACAAATGTTTCCTTTGCCCTGACTCCTCCCCATGTGTCTTCTTTCTTGCCAAGGCCTGTGGAAACTGGCATTTAATTTCCACACCTCAATATCTCAAGGAAGAATAAACAGGTTAGTGATCACATGAGAGGCACTTCTGTGACTAAAATCTAAAACATTATCAGAATTATCTGTGGTTTCTTTGGGGGTTACAGAATGTGTTGACTTACAGGTTCTCTGCTGGTTTCCCTGTTGAGCTCAGTGTTTTGGATGAGAGACATCCAGGTTGGCCATGTGCTACTTCAACATGATGTTGTACCTCACCTTTTTCTCACCTAATCCAAAAGGAAATTAGAGGTTTCTTCTATCTTTTCATACTGTCTCGGAAGAGAGAAGCCCCAAAGTCTATTTCCAAAGACTTTCATTTCTGAGATGTTATCAGTCTGGATGGCTTTATTCCTGTGCTCCATAGCAGATAATGCAGTCAAAACCCTGTCTGTAGGCCCTTTCTAATTAGAAGGACAGAGAACACAAGTTTTCTGTCATGTTCCTGAAAAATTAGAATAATAACACTTAGAGGAAATCAGAAAAGATCATTTAATCAATCTTTCTACCTTGAGGCATTTAAACGTAAACCAATGGTAAAAAATATGTAGTAAATTGTCATGCTGAGACCCAAAGGAGTAAAAGAAATTGTGCTCTGGATTATTAAAATACTTACCCAAAAGTAAATCTTCTATCTTTTCATTTTATCCCCATTTACTTTTTTTTCAGATGTATATCACAGGCAGAGAGTCAATTAGCAACAGTTTTTCAGCAAATATCCTTTTCACCTGTAATAAAAATGATCTAACCTATCTGAAATGGAAAGTAGTCTGTCTCATTTCCAAACTTCTTACAACTCTATGCAACTCTGTCCCTTGATAATCCATTTTAGAGAATACTACCCCCTAAGGCTACAGTGCTCTTCCTTAGTCCAACATCATCTCTCTAGTTATAATTTAATATCATCTTTCTACCCTCAGTAGGGAGGAGAGCAGCTGGCAACATCCTCCTTCCTAATAACCCTTCACATCATTACAGATGGTCACTTCCCAACCTTTAGTTTTTCTTGTCTCTGCAAAATCAGCTCAGCATTTTCTTAAACCTCTCCCTACGGGGCATTTGTTTTTTGATGGTTGTACAGGCCACACTTGCCTCTTATGGATATTCTTGGTATCATTTTATTTCCTTTTGTTTCCTTTTGCTCAATATGTAATCTTAAGGAAAACAAACCCTGTACACTGGAAAGATAGAGACGGAAATTCTCAAGTGCCAGGCGCTAGATAGAAGACTGCCTTAGGGGCTGACTTAAAAGTGAACCTAATGGCATTGGATTTGATGACTACAGCTGAACCAAAGAGAGAGGAAGAGAAATGCAGAGAAGGAAGTCATTTCAGAATCCAGAGGCTGGAGCAGAGTTTGTAGGAAATGGACAGGTAGAAAACAAGAAATAAAGGAGAGAAAGTGAGTAACCCATTAAATGAACTCCTGAAGGGTTAGCAGGGACTGTCTGAGGTACCAGGTTAGAGGTGAACTAGCCTAGGCTTTTCAATGAGCAAAATTCTACCATGCTGCTATGACTGTATCATAGCCTTCTCTCTCTCTCTCTCTCTCTCTCTCTCTCTCTTCTTTTCTTCCTTTTTTCCTTTCTTTCTCTTTTTTTGCTATCAAAATGTGATTCCAATTCATTGAAAGTAGTGTATTAAGAGATAGCAAAAGACAGTTCTGGGGAATGAAGGGAAGGGGAGAAGGGGAACAGGAAAGATAGTAGAATGAATCAGACATAACTTTCCTGTGTTCATATATGAATACACGACCAGGGTAACTCCACATCATGTACAACCACAAAAATGGGAAGTTATACTCTGTGCATATATATATGTCAAAATACACTCTGCTGTCATGTATATCTAAAAGGAACAAATAAAAATAAAAGCACATATTAAAGAAAAGATAATTTATTTTTTAGTCTACCTGAAAAAAGCTTACTTGGTCAGTGAATATATGCGCTTCCTTAATTCTCTTGTTGCTTTCTGGTTTTTTATTGGTGCATTACAATTACACATGATAGTAGGATTCATTATGCCACATTCATACACGCATGTGGTACAATTTGATCCATTTCTTTTCCCAGTACCTTCCCTTTCCCTCCCCTGCTCCCTCCCCACCATCCACTTGCTCTACTTGACTGATCTCCTTATTCTAATCTCTGATTTTATAAGCAGTTCATTTATATTGCTAATTTCCTGAAAATCTTTTGGAGAAAACTACAGCTTCTTAATATTTTGGTCAAATAATTATTTCCTATGTATTTATGACAATGTCTCTTCTTGGGTAATCTCTGGCCTAAGTAACATGGACTTTTTCCTTGTTTAATCTCATGGTTAGCTTAAGCTTTAAACTACTTTTCATTTTATTGATGAGTGTTTTTAATGTTTCATATTTACATCACTGTATTATTTTAATTGCATTATCCCTCAGTTTAAAAATGTAAATGGCTATACCTTACAACTGTAATTTTCCCTTCCTGAGCATTTATAGTTTTCTTCATGATCTGTCATTTTATAGATGTCATTTCTTAGCAATTCATGATCTTCTTTTTTAGAACAATCAGGTATTCCATGAACTGATCAAAATACTCATGCCAACAATCCCAGATTCTCCCAGTCTCCCAATTCTTAGATGCCCCTAAATGCAACCTGCTATATGAACTACAGCTTTTGGGGGCCTCTTCCCTCAGGGTTTCTCTTTTATGGGTGATATCAAAGCAGAGGATGCAATTTAGAGTAGACTGAAAGCAAATCCATTTTCTTAAGCTGGATTTTAATTAGGCAAATGGGACATGTTAATGTTTTTCATTTGAGGTTCAAGAAGAGAACGGAGGAACTTAGCAGGCATCTGATCTGATTGGGAATCTTGAACTTCTCCAAAAACCTGGGGTGGCGTGCCCTTTCATTTTTAATTTTTTTCAACAAAATTATTATAAAAGAAAGAAAAAAATTGCAAGAGGCTAAATGTTACCCAAGAATATAGTAGCATATGTGTCACAAAGCTGCTGAAGGCTGAAGTACCAGGCTTAACAGTGTTTCTTTGCAGCACAGTTGCTTATCAATGAAGCGTGTATGCAGTCTAATTAACATAATTGGAACTACTATAATTATGCTATCATTTTGTTTACTTTAGCACATTCTGTTGAGGTATATGGGTAGCAATATTTGCTATTGAAATATTGCCCCCTTGCTGCATGCTGGTTGTTTAATCATTCTGTTTATTCTACCTTCCTTGTGGTGCTGCCCTGTTACTCAAAGGTGAGGAAAGTGTTAAGTCCTTACAGCCAGGAAAGTAGACGAAGAGGAAAACAATGAAACTAATCAGAAGCTCTCAGCCACAAAGCTCCAGGAGTGGGCAGTTTTGCAAAAGCACAATGGGAAAATAATACTCCCCAGTTCAGAGCATTCAATCTAATAAAATGATGAAGGAAATTGATTTCAAACAGAATGCATTCATCATACGTGGTTTGCCCCTATGTTTTAAGCAATTGAAACAAGTTATATCCTATTTTGGAAAACTGAGAATAAAGTCATAAAGGCTCAGTGGGACTTGTTCCGAGATATCCATTACTACAATGGTACCAAAAGATTTTATTTGCTCTGACCTTTTAAGTGAGGCTGCAGTGAGGATGGGAAAACGATACTCAATGTCCCCGCTCCTTACTCTTGCATTTAGAGGCACTAAAGAATCTCCCCACCCCCACCCAGGACTCTGCAGAGCCAGGCAGGAGATAAGAACTTCACAGGTCATCAGGAGCTGTGTGATTGGCCCTTTCCAGCATCTCCAAAGGGAAGCAGAGAGCAAAGAGCTGGATCTTCAGAATCAGGATCTTCAGAATCAGTTCCACGGCAAGCAAGAGGTTACACAGGTGTGTCGGGCGTTTGAAGATTTCTTTTTTTCTCACGTTGTTTCCAAAGAGAAGGTGAGGGCTAGAGCATTCCCCATGGTTACTACCGGAGGCGTCAAGCCAAGGCAAGCAGATGTCGGCATCACTTTCACAGTCAATGAGTGTAATATCTGGGTTTTCATAACTACTCTTCTAAAGAGCATAAACAGAACACAGTATAAAGATCAATAAAACAGGGGGAGACATGCTCGGTGCCCTCTCATCCCACTGAGTTCTCCGGATGACTCCACATCCTCCTGCCTACATTTCCTGAGCTCCCTGTGAGACACCAAAAGTCACTAAAAGAGATGCTAATGCATGTGCTTCCCCTGAAAGGTGCATCGCATATTCTTCACTGGGGTTCGATATGTGGGTCTTAATCATCTACCAGATGTTTTTATTTACTAGTTGTTATTTAAAATACCTTGTAGGGTTTTCTTATTTCATTCTGATCTCATTCCATTTGGAAGTCTTTAAATGTGTGCTACAACACATGTATTCCTGAAGCAGGGACTCAGCAGCAATAATCAGGGCTGTGAAAGTGTTTTGTGAAATCCACACGAAACCAGTCAACTGCACGAGCGTGTTGAACACTGTTTCACACTAATCTTAAATAATGAATAAACTGGAAACATTGAAATGGAGGGTGGGTTCACATACACACACAAACTCTGTCTCTCTCTCTCTCTCTCTCTCTCTCTCACACACACACACACACACACACACACACTGGGCAGCCCATTGCCAATAACTAACATAGGAATACACAGGATCAGTCACCTTGACCGTGAGCAAGTCAAGCTTTTGAGGTGCTCCTGGGATCTGCCTGAGGCTAAACACTAGCTGTGATAACACTTCTGTTTAAATCTTCCCCCTGCTCCATTCTGCCTCCTTGGCTGTCTTTCTCATAAGCACATTCCTTGATGCTCCAAATTCCTATTCTGCTTCTTGGGAAACCAACCTAAGATAGGGAGGATGCCTAAGTAATATACCCCATTAGCACTGAGGTTATAAAATAATCAAAATGTGATCTGTGCTCTGAGACAAGAAGAGAGGTTGCAAAGAGCAATAAACAAAGCTGAAGACACTATCTGGCACTGAGCAGCAATTCTATTATTTTTAATGGATGAATAAATAAAGAAAAATGAGTTGAGAATTGCCATGGTTGCTTTGAGAGATAATGATGTCAGTCAGTAAGAGCCCAGGTTCTCCACAGGCATCTGGATTCAAATCCAGTAGCCTCCATTCTCTGGCAATTGAATAAGTCCCTGGACTTTCTTGACCCTTACTTTGCTCATTCATAAAATGAGAAATGATAGTTTCTGTTTTGTAGGGTTGTGTTGATGAATGTAAATTTTGGAATAGTGTGTAGTACAAGTAAGTATTCAGCTAAGTAAACTTTTAAAAATGTCATCCATGTCTGCAGGAATGATGCTTTTATTAAGAACTGTTGTTACACTTTGGACTTGGGACACACCAAAGATTCCATTGTGACAAACTGTCGTTCTCTTCTCTGAATTCTGGGGTAACCTCACTAAGATGGATATTGCAGGTTTGTAAAGCAACTACAGGCTTCAGAGGAATGTGGCAGAACTCTATTCATTCATTTGACAAGCACTATGTATCAGCACTGTGCTGGCTAGTAATGAAGTAATCAGTTTCCTTCACTCACAGAGCTTATGTTCTAATAATGGATAAGGACAATAAGCAAATGAAAATAAGATTGCCTTAGGCAGTCATAAGACTTTTGGAAATAGAAGTGGTCTAGAGTGATGCTGTCCAACAGAACTTCTCTGGATGATAGAAATGCTCCTATCCACTTGCCATAGTAGACACTAGGCATAGGTAGCTACTGAGTACCTGAAATGTGGTTAGTGGGAACAAGGCATGAATTTATAATTTTATTCAATTTAAAATTAAATTTAAATAGCCATGTACAAAGGCAGATATATAGAAGGACAAGTGAAAATCCATAAACAGATCCGCACATATGTAGCCATTACATATGACAGAAGTGACACTACTCAGAACACTCCTGAGCAATGAATGGGTGGGTTTTTAAAGTAAATGGTACTGGGTCATTTGCATATGGAAATGAAAATTCAAAATTAAACTTGGATGCTATATCACATACAAATAAGCTGATTTTAGAAATGATATATCTAAATGTAAAAGGTAGAACAATAAAACTTCAAGAAGATAAAATAGGAGGGTATCTTGGCCACTTTGCCATAAAGATTCACAAAGATAACCTACAAATCACTGGGTATAAAAGAAACCATTTGGCCAATGTTTGCCCTGGTAAGTGGATGATGATATATAATTGGGTTGAGGGGTGGGGGTGAGAGAAGAATGGAGGAACTTTAGATTACAAAGAGGGAAATGAGAAGGGGACAGGGTATGAAAAATAGTGAAATGAGACAGACATTATTACTCTATGTACATGTATGATTACATGAATGGTATGAATCTACATCATGCACAACCATAGAAATAAAAAGCAGTACCCCATTTCTGTACAATGAATCAAAATGAAATCTGTAAAAATTTAAAAAATAAATTAAAAAATAAAAAAGAAACCATTCATAAACTGAGCTTCATTAAACTTAAGAGACTTCATTAATCAGAATTTTCATAAGAATTCTTTTTATTTCGCTTAGCATGATATTCTTCAATTCCATCCATTTACCTGCAAATGTCATAATTTCATTCCTCTTTTAGGCTAAGTAACATTGTAGTATAAATATGCCACGTTTTCATTATTCATTCATCTGTTGAAGGGTACCTAGGTTGGTTTCATAGTTTGGCTATTGTGAATTTAGCTGCTATAAACATTCATTGGTCTATGTTACTGTAGTATGCTGATTTTAAGTCCTTGGGGTATAAACCGAGAAGTGGGATAGCTAGGTCAAATGGTGGTTCCATTCCAAGTTTCTGAGGAATCTCCATACTGCTTTCCAGAGTGGTTGCACTAGGGAAGAATGGAGGAACTTTGGATTGGGCAGAGTGGAGTCAGGAGAGGGAAGAGGTTTTGGGGTGGGAAGGATGGTGGAATGAGAAGGACGTTATTACCCTATGTACATGTATGATTGCATGCACAACCGGTGTGACTCTGCATCATGTACAAACAGAGGAATGAGAAGTTGTGCTCCATTTGTATACAATGTGTCAAAATGCATTCTTCTGTCATGTATAACTAATTAGAAGATATTAAAAAAAAGAATTCTTTCTACAGAAAGACACAGAATGTGATAAAATATTGGCTGCATATATAATTGATAAAGAACTTTTATCCCAGAATATACAAAGAATATCTATATGACACAAAAAATAGCAGAGAAATGAATAGAAAAAATTGGCAAGTCTTAAATAAGCACATCACAAAAAAAGGAAATCTAATTATCCAATAAACAGAAGAAAAAGTGCTCAGTCTCATTCAAAAAGAAATGAAAACCAAAAAGCAACATGAACAACCACTACATACTCACCATAATAGCAGATATTCTTGAACAGAAAAATGGACAAATAGTAGTGGATTCATGTAGTAAATTATTAGATAATAGTGAAAAATGAATGAACATTGCTGTATATACCGTATGGAAGATCTCCCAAACACAATGTAGAATGGAAGAAGCCAGTTGGCAAACAGTACTTATTGTAAACCTGTTTGCAGAATTTGAGAATAGTCCATGAAAATCTATAGGGTTATAAGTCAAGATAGAGGTCACTCTGGGGAAGAGGGAGGCTTCTGGGGAGCTGAAAATATTTGATTTCCAACAGGCATTGACCAGTACCAATTCGATGATCTGCACAATTTCTATATGTATGTTTTCTCCAATTAAAAGCTTATTTTTAAAGTAAAGTGATAGCCAAGATGGAAGATCAAAATTAGGACTTTCCTTTAAAAGACAGGGGACCTGCCTGTCTTTACATACCCAATGTGAAGCCTTAGGGAGCAGCCAAGGCTGAGCTATCTGCACTTTGTTCTGTCATTGTGCAACCTGAAGCCACCATTTTACCCACAATGCTCTGTAAGGGATGATGTAATGCTAGTGCCTGCAGTTTGCCAGATTCTGCAGTGGACAGGAACTCTTCTTTTTATTAGCTTTCTTCTCATTTCTATCATAGAAAAGCACCCCCATATAGTACCCTTGAAATGAGGTTAATTCTCTGAGAAAGAATAAAACAGGGCTGGGGTTGTGGCACAGTGGTAGACACTTACCTAGCAAGTGAGAGGCACTGGGTTCCATTCTCAGTACCACGTATAAATAAATAAATTAAATAAACATCTATCAACATCTAAAAAATTTTTTTAAAAATTAAAACAAACAAACAAAAAAACAATGAAACTACCCCCAAACACCAGTGTTTCCCTTTGCCAGTAGCATAATTTTAAGGTTTTTTAGTATGATACTCAAGGCCCTTTATAATGTATCAGCGACTTTAGTTTCTTGACTTATTTTCTGCCACTTACAGCAGCCCTACCCTGTTCTGTACGTATGCTTTCCTTTTTCTCTCCTTCTTTCCTTCCTTTTTCTTTCTCTCTCTTCCTCCCTGCCCCCTCTGTCTCTTTCTTTCTTTTTGTAGTGCTGGGACTCAAACAAGGGCCTTGCTCATGGAAGGCAAATGCTGTACCACAGAATTACATCCTAGTCCCTCCTGGTGCTTCTGTGTGTGTGTGTGTGTGTGTGTGTTATGATCTAGTTCTTTTCTGTACCTGGCAAAACCATACTGCTGTTTCCGGGCTCAGCTGTAATAAAAACTGTTTGGGGAAATTTTTCTAAATTTTCTTATAATAGCTGTCATCTCCCTATGTGTTTTTTTTTTTAACCTTTTGCCTTTAGTAGTAAGAACTACCTTTATGTACCAGAAACAGACCTGATTACATACTACTAATTCTCAAGACTGGTCCACTAAAGTATATATGATTACACCTCTTTATCAAATATAAAATACTGCTCCAGCTCATTTAACCAATAAGTGGCTGAGCCAGAATTTGAACTGAATCGTATTGTCTGTAAGCCAGCATCCTGTGTATGTTTGGTTGCCTCAGTAGATGCTGCATTTGAGGGCAGGAATCATGCCTTATTAATTTCATTTGTTTCACTCCTGGCACAAAATAATTAATAGTTTAAATAGTTATAAAGGCTTGCAGAATGGAACTAATTAATTTCAATTTGGTTTCATAACAGGAAGACTGCAAAATCCACATGTTGAAGTGCTAGCCTCCAGGACCTCGGAATGTGTCTCTACTGGAGACAGAACCTTTTCAGAGGTAACGAGGGTGAAATGAGGTCATTCGAGTGGGCTTTTCATCCAATATGACTGAGTCCTGATCAGAAGAGGGAATTTGGGCTCACGTGTTCAAGACAGAAGACCATGTGAAGACTTGGAAGAAGATGGCCATTCACAGACCAAGGAGGTAGGCCTCAGAAGAAACCTACCTTGACAACACCTTGATTGTGAACTTGTAGCCTCCAGAAATGTGAGGAAATACATGTGAGTCACCAACACTGTGGTGCTCTGCCCTAACACACCGGGCACCCTCACACCACTGCCATGGACATGTGGCTCTAGCCCATTCCTTACCTGAATAACTAACTTCCAGAAACTTTCTCCCTTCTCTTCCACTTTGATCTTCTCCTGGGTATATGATTCTTTCAGTTTCTGACTCCTTTTTAGCAATTATCCACCCTCGACCCCAACCACAAATTTGTGTGTGTGTGTGTTTTAATTCACGTCTGGTGATTTTTCTCTATAGCTTGGCATTTTCATTAGGACTGCTTTAAGTCTGTTTATGGATTCTGCCTGTGGCCTCTCTCTCTCTCTTTCTCTCTGTCTCTCTCTCTGTCTCTGTCTCTCTCTCTGTCTCTCTCTGTCTCTCAGATTGCTGTCTGACAAGGATGGCAGATTTAGCCAAGAACACATTGTTTATTGTTTGCCTGAAATTCAAATGCAACTGGGTGTCCTGTACTTTATCTGGCAGCCCTATGTCTGGTCTCAAACTCATCACTAAAGTCTTCAGTATCTTTGCGGATAAATAACAAAGAAATGGAGAAAAATTTATACTTGCAGGTTTTTTTAAAAAAAATATTAAGATAGATAACAGGCATTGAGTTCAAATTTTATCTTTCCCACTGATTTTCCAAACAGCGGAAATAGGGTCTTTCTTCATCTGGCAACCATTAGGGCAATCCTTGTCAAACCTAGCTGAGAAAAGAAGACTTAATCCCATTCTATTTATATCTGTCCAGCCAACTCCTCTAAATTGTTGGTTGCTTTATAATTTTTCAAATCATTCATCATGCTTCCTTTAACCAAAACCGAGGCAGTGTTAAATGCAAGTTTGTTTTATTCCTCATCACATCTAGAGCCCACTCCTCTTCTGCCCAATTCTAAGGAGCATTTTTTTCCACTCATTCCTTCAGTATGAGGGATTGGAAACATATTTGCAAACCATTTATGTACCCCTCCTCATAATTCTATTCCCCATCCCAGGACTGGCATCTTGTACAAAACATTGTTTCAGAAAAAAGGGGCCAAATTGTTTACCCTCTTTCATAAAGCTATTCTGTAAATAAACTAGTTTTAAGTTTTGCTTGTGATCTGCTTTTTTATTCAAAGAGCTGAATCAATAGTATGTTTTGTGACTCTGCTTAAAGGAGACACAGTTAAGAAGTTTAATGGAGACAGCATGGGCCATACAGCAGTTGCCCAAGCTTGCTAGATGTCGATTAACTCCCCAATGTTCCCTTTTAGACAGATGTTCCCTAGGAAACTTGCCAAAACACATGCATGTTCTGTTAGCAGTGAAGAAGTTAAATAGAAAGCCACTTCCTCCTTTCCCTGAATGCATGCTGGAAAATCAGAAACTATAATTAAATGCATATGTGGCATTTTCGCAATATGTTAGGTTGGTGGTTCTAATTATTATCATACGTACCATATTTGATCTGGTAGAACATGTGAAAATGTTTATATACTTTTACATTATGGTTTAACAACACATATAAACATTTAGGTACAAAAGGATTATAAATTTTGTTAAAGGCATTGAATTACTGTCAAAAAGAGAGAAACTTTAGCAATTATCCCCGTATTTTTTGCAAACCTTTTGTCACAGAACAAACTGTTTGAGAAAGTAAAACTGTAGGAGAACTCAAATTGAGGAAGTGAGACTGAAATGTGTCAAATAAACAGAATATATTTTGAAGAACAATCTTTTAGGGCTCTGCAGTGATCTGAGAATTCAGAGACCAGGCCCGGCCCTGAGCTCATCTGCCTCTTGCTCCACACATGAAAGGACTAGACACTGGGTGCAAAGAGTGGGAATTGCCCGCCTGCGCATTATCAAGAACCTACTGTGTTCCAGGCACTTTTCATACATGGATTCTCATCTTCACAACAAACTGCTTCTCACGTTACAAATGTGAAAACCAGTTCATAAGTTTTATGAAACTGTACCCTTGTTGTTCAGCTGATTAAATGCAGAACCTGGAGTGACAGCCAAACCCAGGTCTGAGAGTAAAGCTCTTCACTCTGCATCCAAGGGCTGCCCATGGGCCACGTCAGAGCTTCCTCTCTAAAGTGTCAGCAAGAAGAGCTTCTGAAATTATGTTTGTGATTTGCACTAACTTTGGATTACTCACTAGAAGGATGACAAGTGGTATGGAAACTAAGGTTTGAGTAAATTTGCATGCATTGTCATTAAAAGTCATGACTGGATCAACCTTTGAAAGGCATCTGGCCCCCTCTCCTCATTTTCAAGATGAAGAATCTGAGGTCACTATTTGTGTGACTTAGGACCAGCAGCAATGAGTAAGGATGGTTTGGAAACACTGCCCTCTGTCAACTTCATATCTCTGCTTTCAGGGACAGGATGGGGCAGATGTAGCCAGAATGTTGTTGTTGACAGTTGAAACATTAGATAATGTGTCCTCTTAGTCCATGAGAATGACTCCATCAGGCAGCCCTGTAACTAGGGAAATCGTCTCCCAGGATGTATAACCATCTAGATAACCAGCCAATCCGGGCAGTTTCTCCTAATGTTTTTTTGCTTATTGTAGAGTATCAGTTAATCAAACTCAAACTGCTCCAGCTAGGATGGCTACTTCCTACCTAATTGACAGGGCTGGAGTGCCGACTGGAGGGGGCCTCTTCAATCCCCAGTTGTGACTGCAGATGAGTTTTGTGGTTGGGAAGGAAGTTAAGATGCCCTGAAGTCTAGACACAGAGACACATCTTTAAAGGTGGAATAGGGAGCCATGGAGAGGGACAGTTATAAAAGCCCCACTTGGAGTCTGATGGACTAATAATGACTAGAAGTGACTGCCCTAGTGCTCCCTTCTGACTTTAACTATTAGAGGTGACCACTGTGATTTATAGAGCGATGGGAGTAGAGATCAGCTTCCTTCCTTCCTCCCTCCTGTTCCTCTAATGCATTTTGAAGTTGGGTGATATCATAGAAGCCACTTTCATTCATTTCTAGCTGTGAAGCCGATCACAATTATCCATTATAACTGTGAAGTAGGATTACAAAAAAAAAATCACATTTTTAGGGAGTGTGTTTTAGCACCATATGGCTGGGTACTGACAGGATATAGCACAAAGGCAACAGAACAGTGTTTGGTGACAGAAGCATTTTCATTAAATCCACCTTTTTTCACTCCTGCTTCCCATTTCCGAGGCCGTTTAGGGCAGGAAATAATGGGAGTGCTCAGGACAGAACAATAATGCTACTGGTCTCACCAGGAGTGAGGCACCTGTTTAGGTGATAGGGTGACAACCAGGACTGCCTGTTCACACGGCGTTCACAACTACAAATGTCCTTTAGTTGTTCTGTTTAGTAGTGTTGCTCTCCAGGGTCTTACTTCCCGGTTGCGTTTCTTTTACTCTTTCCCCATTGAAGTGGTTTCATGGGGGGAAAAATTAATTTAAAAGAGGACATGAGAAACTGCTCTAGAAGATGACTTCCCTAAATTTCCAGTCACCCAAAATTAGGTTCCTCACAGTAGTTTCTAAGTACTAAACCAAGCATGGGCTGAGAGCTATGCAAAAGTATGAAAGCATACAGAATGCAAAAGTTGTGGAAGAGGATGGGTATCCATTGGGAGTGATGGGTTACTGGCTTCTGAGGAAAGGATTTTATTAAGAATTCACTTACTAGGAAACAAGACCAGTGTTGCCGTGGATAGGTGGTGCCTCTGTATTCCCCGAAAGCCTCCCAGCAGCCCCACAGAGGGAAAAGTAGTTTCCTTCAGTTTACAGATTGGGAAACCATTATGGTAAAGAGGTAAGATGTCCCCCAAAGGCTCATGCGTGAGACTGTACAAGAAGGTTTAGAGAAAAAATTATTCGGTTATAAAAGCGTAGATCCAATCAGTGAATTAATCCCGTGATGGGATTAACTGAGTGGAAGCTGAAGGCAGCTAGGGTGTGGCTGGAGGAGGTGGGTCACTGGAGGCATACCTTTAGGGTACATATTTGTCTCTGGCGAGTGGAGTCTCTCTCTGCTTCCTGATCTTCATGTGAGACATTTCCCTCTACCACACTCTTCTACCATGATGTTCTGCCTCACCTTAAGCCCCAAGGAATGGAGGCAGATGTCCATGGACTGAGACCTCTGAAACTGTGAGCCTGCAAATAAACTTTTCTTCTTCTACAATTGTTCTGGGCAGGCTTTTTTAGTCACAGCAGCAAAAAAGTTTACTAAAACAGAAAATGAGGATCAAACAAATGTTTTTCTAGACAAAGAGTTCCTGCAATGGGTACCACTGGGTTCGTTTGCAGTGGTCATAATAAACATGGTGGCCCTTGGACCATTAGCAAATTCAGCTACAATGATTACTCAGTGTTTATATTCAAACTCCATTTTCACTGGCCCCAGGCTACAGAATACCAAAGCTAGCTTAATAAAACTATGACCGATGTAGTTTTTTACCTCATTCTTTTGAAAATGACAGAATTGGATAGAGGTCCACATCAATCTCAACTCCAAATTCTTTTTAAATCAGTGTTGGCTAAACACGGACAGCTCTATGCAAGGATGAGCAAAAGGAAATCACCATGATTTTGCAAATAGATCACAGTTCAGTAGAAAGGAACAATCTGAGATTATTACAGGTGCTTTCCTTTTGAATAGATTAACTGCAAGGAAATAGTATTGTTTTAAAAAATCTAACTTAATTTCTCATACACACACAAGAAAATAGTGAAACAAATAAAATACATTATTAAGGCATGAAAAGAAAAGGCTCTTGGATTAGAATATTTGTACACTGTAAAAGTCATGATTTTGTGATTAATATTAACATTTTTAGTGACATACAAGATATAATAAAAAATGAATTTTGTAGAGGACAGATTTAGTATTTTATTATAGAACTTAAAGGAACACAATAAAGAGACATTTTCAGTGAAAAATGAGACAAGGAAATCAGATCCTGTGGAATTCATAGAATATATATTTAGGCTTTTTATTTCTTTGTGTAGGTGCCCAATATTTCAAACATCCAAGAGAACCAAAATATACAACTTCAAGTACTTTCTGGAAGTTGTTTCGGAAAACAACTACTTAAATATGCACTAGGAGAAATTAAGACACAAATGAAGAATGGGAAACTGGATATAAAGGATCTGGGGTGAGTAGTGAGGACAGCTAAGTAGTACACATCTCTTCTGATTGGTTATAATTTACAATGCAAATGTGAATGTGGTCTTCGAAGACCCGGGGTACAAGGAACATTTAGTAGCAATAGTATTTCAGTAAAATATCATTTGTATGTTTTAACATGCTATTTGCCATTAGATTTGCATACATTTACTTACTCGGAAATCTGCCTTAGGCAGACCTGGGTTTGAATTCTGACTTCACCACTTAGTTCGTATGATCTTGGGAACAAATCTCCAAAACATCCATGCACACCCTGCCTCCCCCCGCCACTTATATGAACATATAATGCATATGGAAAAGGGCAATCCAACAAAATATTTTAAAAAGTTGTCTCCAGTTGATAGGATTATATAGGTGAAACTTTTCTGTTTTTTTTTTCAATATTTTGACTTAGCTCAGATTTATAAAGTGAGCATTTATCACTTCAATAATCAGAAAATGTCATTAAGTACAAAAAAATACTAAAAATTACTGCTATATTCTAGCTAAGCTGCTGTTCTTCAGAAAATAAAATCTGAATAAATAGGAACCTGGGTTGAGTTTTAGTTGAATCTAAGTTGGAAAACTTATTCAATCTCACATGCCATTTTATGTTGAGATACAACTTGGAACTTCAACTTTACATCACTAACATTACTGAAAGGCAATGGGTTAGCCTGCCTTGATCAATTTTCCACTCTATCCTCACCCACTCACATCATGTCACCCAGGGAGATGGGTAACCTTGCTAGACCTCACTTTTCTAACCTGTGAACTATGAATAATAGGAGTGCTTATATAAGTTGAACAACTCTAACCCCGAATTCTGAAATTCATAATCCTCCAAAATCCAAAACTTTTGAACACTGACATGATGCCATAAATGGAAAATTTCACACTTCACCTCATGTGACGGGTCACAGCACACACACAGGCATCCTGAAAATATTGTATGTGTATAAAGTATAATATGAAACATAAATGAATTTCATGTTTATATTTACTTCCCACCCCAAAGATCTCTTACTGTGTATGCAAATATTCCAAAATAAAAAATCCTTGATCAAAAGCACTTCTTCTCCCAAGAATTTTGGAAAAGAAATACTCAACCCGTATGATAGATTGACTATGAAAAAGCTGCCAGAAAATGCACAGAAGGAAGGGGGAATTTAAAGAAGCTGCAGTTTGTTTTCAAGGTACAGCTGGCTGACCCCACTGACTAGCCTAGGAACTCAGTACTGAGGCTGAGGGTCCTACTGTTGTTTTAACTTCATCCTCCCACCCAGTTTGACATTGGTGCTCCATTCCCCTCAGCAGGGTTCTTCCATTATTGACAAATTGTTTATTTGGGGCTCTTTGAAGCTCTATCCTGTGGAATTTCTGACCACTTAAAGTTTCTATTCAGCACAACACTATTTATCATTCATGAAATAGGAATAACAAATGTGTGATTTCATTTTAATTCTGAGAACCAGGATTCCAATATCATAACCAAGAATGGTGGATAGTTGTAGTCTTCCACTTTCCTTTAAAATTCCTACTTTAGCACTTGATACTCTCTTCACAAATAATGAATCTGAAGAGAAATCAAGATGAGTCACAGCCATGGTACCCAGTGACTCTTGGATGTGCTTTGTAGTTATTTTGAGAATATTCACTTTTCTCGTTCTTCATTTGGATGTTCTGTCTTTTGGTGTCTTTTCCTCTTGCCCAAGTAGAAGCATGTCTGAATACTAATGCCTGGCCAATTTCAGGCTATAATTTGGAGGTAATTAATTTGGACAGCAAGCATAAACCTAGCATTTGTGGGGCTGACTTGAGGCTCAGTTAACTCACCAGATGAATTATTTCATTTTTAAGTAGCTACTCTTCCAAAGATTCATTAAATAAGACAGGTGTTTAACCTCCGGTCACACATCTGACTCAGTCCCAGTGTCACACCAAGGTTCTTGAATGCATCCATAGAACATTTTGGTGTGGTTTTTCATTTAACTGTCACCAAGCCAATTCTTTAATTTTACCTTTGTTTTCCTTTTTATTTTTGAGGTCAACAAATTCCCAGGAGCTACCAAACCAGAATAGAACTACCAAAGGACATGTCAATTATTCTCATATTAGAAATTAGAAAATACTGTGACAGATCTTGCTCATGGAGTGATTATGAAACATATACATTCATTTCAAATGCATACATTCAAATAAGGGGCCTATTTGAGCAGTTCCCTAAACATACTCTCTCTAAGAAGCACACAGACCTTCCTTAGAAATTTGCTTAAAAATGTATTTGCAGCACTATGCCAATACTTCCATAAAATGGTGAAATCTGCAATCCACAGCTAAAAAATTTTCAAGGACATCCTCACAAGGAGAACACCATATTTTCCAACCTGAAACAGATGTGCAACTACTTAAGGCTCAGTTCCTTGAGGCCCTTTTTGTACTGTGAAGTATTGCCCAGATGTTGTTACCTGGAAGGCCTTCAATGACTTGCATACTTTGTCTAACATAATAGGAGAATGACCGAGCTCTTTAGTTCAGAGGTACAGCACAAATGTAGCAGAAAATGCAATCGCGCAGCATGGCGGCCAGTTGCTGGTCTCTGCTTTCACCTTGGTGATAAATGGAATCATGTCGTCTGACTAAG
>JAJEJO010000175.1:669694-781483 GCA_020662805.1 Glaucomys volans | reverse complement strand
AAAAAAAAAAAAAATTCAAAACTTATGCGAAGCTACTGGAATAATACTTAGAATAAAATTTAGAGACTTGAAATTAATATATAAAAAGAATTGAGAGCAGGGAATTATGCAGATGGCAGAATAGGAGTTATCTACTATTATCTTTCAACAGTTGCCCAGCACTGATCTGGATAATTCACAGACCAGAGTATCTTTGTCGGACCCCAAGAAGCCAAGAGGTCAGTGGAAAATTTCCAACACACTATTAGAGTAAAACAAGCAAACAAACAAAAAGCCAAAACCAAAAACCAAACAAAACAAAACAAGACACACACACACATACATACACCAAGAAAAACCCAACCCCCTCAAATAAAACAAGAGTAGACAGATTGAAGAAGGGAATCAGAGTAATCCTCCAACACAGCACAACTCAAATGGAAAAAATGAACAAAGACTGAAATAGATTAAAGAGAGATTAAGGGATTTATGGGACATTACCAAGAGAAATAATTTCAGATTACAAAATTTTAGAATAAGAAAGAAAGGGTAGAAAATTTACCTAAAGAAACAATGACTGAAAATGTCTTAAAATTTGAGAAAGATAGAGACATCAAGTGCAAGAGGTTCTAAAGCTCCCACACAGGTTCAACCCAAGAAAGATCCATCAAGGCACATTATAATCTCATTGGGGAAAAGCAAAAGCAAAGAGATTTTGAAAGTAGCAAGAGAAAAAGAAACGTCATAATCAAGAGGCCTTCTAGCAGACTCTGAGGAGACTTCTCAGCAGAAACAAAGGGGATAAAATATTCAAAGTTCTGAAAGAAAAACACACAACCAAGAATGTTGAACCAAGATTGTTAGGAAATGAAGAGATAAAGACTTTCTGAGACCAACAAAAGCTGAAGGAGACCATCACCACTAGACTTGCCTTATAAGAAGTAGTAAGATCTTCTAAGATCTTCAAGTTGCAATCAAAGAATAGTAATTACTCCCATAAAAATGCCACTCTTGCTGGTAGTGGAAGTGCTAGCCAAAGCAGCTGGGCAAGAGAAAGAAAGAATAAACATTACCGTAAATAGGAATGGAAGAGATGAAATGTTCTGTCTGCTGAATGTGATCTTATATACAGAACTCCCTAAAGCCTCCATGAAAAAAGTTAAAGCTAATAAACAAGTGCAGTAAAGTTGTAGGATATAGAATCAGCATTCAAAAATCAGTTGCACTTCTGTACATTAACAACAAACTATCTGATAAAACAGTTGAGAGAGCAAGCCCATTTACAATATCTGCAAAAAAGAATAAATTTCAGGAGGTGAAAGATCTGTATATTCAAAACTATAAAGCAATAATGAAAAAATCAAAGAAAACACACACAAGAAAAATAGAAAAATGTTCATGAATTGTAAGATTTAATCTTGTTAAAATGTCCACACTAACAGAGGGATCTACAGATTCTATGTAATTCCTATCAAAATCTCAAAGATATTTTCCCAAAAAAAGAAAAGAAATGAAAAAAAAAATCCCTAAGATTTGTATTGATCCACGAAAGACACCCTAACAGCTGAAGGTATCTTGAGAAAGAAGAATGAAGCTGAAGGAATCCCACTCATGGTTTCAAATTATATTATAGAGCTATAGTACTCAAAACAATATGATACTGGAATAAAAACAGACACACAGGTCAATGGAACAGAAATAATCCCATTTGTATGGTCAAGTAATGATTGATGATGATACCAATAACCCACAAATGGAAAGGATAATCTCTTCAATAAATGGTGCTGGGAAAACTTAATATCTGCATGAAGAAGAATGAACTTGTACTCTTACTTTACATCATCCACAAAAAAAAACTCAAAGTGGGCTAAAGGAACTTTAGATAACAAAGAGGGAAATGAGAAGGGGAGTGCGTGGGGGTATGAAAAATGGTGGAATGAGACAAACAACATTACCCTATGTACATGTATGATTACATGAATGGTATGAATGTACATCATGCACAACCATAGAAATGAAAAGTTGTACCCCATTGTATACAATTAATCAAAATGAAGTCTGTAAAAATTTTAAAAATTAAAAAATAATAACAAAATAAAATAAAATGTATTAATCACTAAAAAAATGGGCTAAAGGGGGCAATTCTCAAATAATATCCTACTCTTGAACCTTATACAAAAGAATAAACTGCCTAAAACAAACAGAAGAAAGAAAATAATAAAGATTAGGACTGAAATCAATGAGTTGGAAAATAAAAAAATAATGCAGAAAACTAAATATTGGTTATTTGTGTCATTACTGATCATTTAGAAATTAAAAGAATTTTGAGGAGCTACATGAAAAACTTTATGCTAGTACATTAGACAATAGAAAGGAAACAGAAAAATTCCCAAAGATACAAATTACTTAATTGATTTAAGAAAAATTAGAACATCTGAGGAGATACCTAAGAAAGAAATTAAATTCATACTTTAAAATCCTTTTCCATAAAAAGGACACATCCTAGATGCCTTTATTGATGAATTCTATTAAATATTTAAAGTAGAAAGAATCCCAATTTTTTACTATTTTTTTTCAGGAAGTAGAGAAGGGATAACATTTCCAACTCATTCTATGATGCAAGTATCACTCTGATGACAAAGTCAGACAAAAACACCATAAGGAAAAATAAAAAAACTAGATCCAATATGAAGGCAAAATTTTTAATAAAATATTAGCATGCACAATGCAAAAGAAGCACAAGCAAAAAAAAAAAAATATTATATACCATATCCAAGTGAGATTCCCTGCCCCAGGAATGCAAAGATGGTTCAACAGTTAAAAAAACATTGGGCAAAGTAATGTTCCATATTCAAAAGCCACACAATCACTTCAATAGAAATAGAAAAAATATTTGACAAACTGTAACACCCAATTATGTTTAAAAAAGAAAAAAAAACCCTGTCAACAACCCAGAAGTACAAGGGAAATTCATTCAATCTGATAAAAATCATTTAAGAAAATTCACAGTTAATAAATGCTAATGAGGAAATCAGAATATGAATGCTTTCATGCTTCCACCTAAGATTTAAACTGAGGTAAAGAAACTTGAGCTTGTCATTTTTCATTCAACATTGTATGGATTGGGTCTACAAGTTCAATAAGAAAAAAATTAAAAAGGAAACATGCACACACAGGAAAAGGCAAAGAAAAAAGACACAGAAAATTTCCAAAACTGATTCACATAGGAAAGAAAGAAGTAAAACTCGTTTTAAGCAGAAGACAGGTTCCTCTTTGCAGAAAATTCTAAGCAATTACAAAAAATACTATAATCAAATTTACCAAGATCATGCAATCAAAAGCTAAAATGCTAAAATCAATTCTATTTCTGCATGTTAGCAGTGAACTAAAATGAAATTAAGAAAACCACTTTTTTCAGAATAAGATGAGAAAATAAAATGCTTAGAAAAAAGCTAATTAAAAAAAGACTTCTGCGCTGAAACTGTAATATGTTATTGAGAAAAATTAAAGATGTAAATAAATGGAGAGATATGTTCTTGAATTAGAAGATTCAATATTGTTTAAATGGCAATTCTCTCCAAATTGATCTCTAAATTCAATGCAATCATCATCATAATCCTAGTTGACTTTTTAAAAGAAATTTATGAGCAGATCTGAATAATATGGAAATGCAAAAAGACCTAGAATATCCTAAATGACTTTTAAAAGAAGAACAGAATTGGAGAATTTTATTACTAATTTCAAAATTTTCCATAAAATCAATAATCAAGGCAATGTTGCATCCACAATGGATAGTCATATAAATCAATAGGAAAGAACTGAGAGTTCACAAGTAAGCTCTTCCACTAGTTTATGGTCATTGATGTTCAACAAAAATACCAAAGCAATTCAAATAGGGAAAAGGATATTCTCTTCAACAAATGTTGTGCTGAGACAACTGGATATTCACATGTGAAAATAAAATATTCCAGTCCTAAGACAGTGCCCAAGACAAATAAAAACTTATGCCCTTGCAAAGACATGAACATCACAATGACATTATTAATAATAGACTCAAAGTGGAAACAGTACAAATATCTTACAACCAATTAATGAATAAGCCAAGTCCATATAAATAAAATACTATTTAGCAACAAAAAGGAATAAGTTACCAACATATGCTACTACCTGAACCTTAAAAACATTAGTTCAAGTGAACAAATTCAGACACAGAAAATTGCATATTGTATGCTTTCATTTATATATGAATGCCTAGAAAAAAATTATAGAAACAGATTGGATCTGTGATTGCCTAGAGATGGGGGGAGGGGGGAGTTTGGATAGACACAAGAAATTTGAGGATTTATGGAAAATTTATAAAACTGGATCATAGGGATGTTTTCACAGCTAAATTCACTAAAAATTCTTAACTGAAAAAAAATTACTAGGGGTTAAGTGAGGACAGAGATTAGACATAATTTTTGTTCTTTTAATATTTCAGTACTTCATCTTACTTTTGGTTAACATATTAATTCATGGTGACATTAGCTGTCTAATAAGTCCAAGATACTAGTCATAACATATCCTCTTCATAAAATACTGCAACAGGCGAGCAGTTTAAACCGTGTGCCTTTTCTACAGGGATCAGCTGAAAGCCAGCTCTACATGGATTCACTTCACCTGATAGGTTCGTGATATTTTGGAGCAGCTGTGCTTCATATTCTGCATCTTTATCATGGTTGAGTGATTTCTGGTTCTTCTCTTTCCTTCCCCTTTAAATACCAATGCAAAGCCAAAACACCTTTAGGTGTTCAGTTGTACTAGACTCCAAGAGTTTCCAAAGTATCATGGTGCACGTTGAGAAAAGTGTTTCACAGGGTGAAAAGCAGGGGCTATGAGAGGCAGGGATTATAGTATCAACCCAACAGGGTGTCCTTGGTTCCTTGGGAGGATGCAATTGGTTTGTTTGAATGACCTTATGGACCTTCAGGGGACTGAAACCTGCTATTTAGGGATAAACAGGCCGTAGACGAGGTTCATTTGCTGAGGAGGGTTGCTTGGGTAGAGGACTTATTTGTGGGAGCAGAGTAGAGAGGGGACTTACAGTTAGGTCTTTTGAAACCTACCTTGTTTTTTTTTTTTTTTGGAACCAGGGATTGAACTCAGGGACACTCGGCCATTGAGCCACATCCCCAGCCTATTTTGTATTTTATTTAGAGACAGGGTCTCACTGAGTTGCTAAGGGCCTCGCTAAGTTGCTGAGGCTGGCTTTGAACTCGCCATCCTCCTGACTCAGCCTCCCAAGTCGCTTGGATTACAGGCGTGTGCCCCACGCCCGGCGAAACCTACCTTGTTTTATCATGGCCCTGACAGCCCATGATATTGGGCCTTAATTTTGGTCCTATATCATATCAAGTTAAACACATAGAACACTCTATTTTTGTTAGTATCCCTAGAAAAATGAACAGTTCCGTTCAAATTCTGTGTTTAGCCTCCCCACTGACAATCACAATATCTCAACTTCATAAGTTGGAGGGAAAAAAACCCACGAGATTAACTACCAAGCAGTCATTTTATGTATTTTATATGCATACAAAAAAAGCATTAAATATCAGCTTACATGTCACAGGTCCTATAATAAGGAAGAGGTGGTACTGCAAATGAGTCCTATATGTCCCCACTGAGCATCTTAAAGTCCTTGAGAATGGAGCCCTCTGTGGTTCTGGGGCCTCCAGCTAAGTCTCATATCTGGAAAAAATGCAGGTGATAAAGCCTAACTGTTAATGAGAATTTACAATGCACCAGACAATGTCCTAAACAAAACAGACACATGCTATTTAATTGCCACAATCTTCTTATTAGTTAGGTACTATCATTATTTCAGTTTACTAGATCAAGAGTCAGAAAATGTTTTCTGTGAAGGGTCAGATGGTGCATATTTTCAGTTTAGTAGACTATACCATAGCTGTTGAGACTATACCACCTTTACCCTTATGTCAAAGAAGCCAGAGATGCTATATAAATAAGTGAGCATGCAGCATTTCAGACAGTGGACTAATTTGGCTCACAGACCATATTTGCCATCCTTGTATTAGATGGCATCACTAATGCTTGGTGTGGCTGAGTAATTTGCTCAACATCACAACTCACCAGAGGTTGAGCAGCATTTTATCAGCAAATAAAGGTTTGTCTGACTTAAAACTCCTTTTCTTAACCACTTTCCTGTGAATAATTTCTGCACTAGTCAGTAGGGCTCCAAACATATGTGTTGAATAAATAAAAATATTCTATTATTATTATATTTCCTACAGAAAATGTTGAGTCCGATTTCATTAAGTCTGCACACAGTCAGAACTTTTGGCTTTCATTCTAAACTGAATTTTAAAAATAATGAAAACATAATCAGACTGGGATATTCTCCCCAGCCCTCCATCTACTTGTTCAGGGGTATAGTAAGTCTGCACAGAAAAGCAAAGACCAGCTATGATGGTAGAAACAGACCCTTGATGATGGGCTGTTTTAGTCAGCTTTTTTTGTTGCAGTGACAAAAAGATGAGAACAATAAGAGGAAGAAAAGTTTATTTGGCTCACAGTTTCAGAGATTTTAGTCCATAGATGGCCACCTCCATGGCTCTGGGCTCGAGGTCAGGCAGAACAGCATGGCAGAAGGGCATGGTAGAAGAAAGCAGCTCAGGACCTGGCAATCAGGAAGCAGAGAGACAAAATATATACCCCAAAGGCACACCCCTAGTGACCTACCTTCTCTAGCCACACCCTACCTGCCTACACTAACCACCCAGTTAATCCATTCAAGTGGACCAATATACTGATTAGATTAAGGTTCTTATAATTATTATAATCCTTTCATTTCTAAACTTTCTTGCATTGGTTCAGTAATGAGATTTTGAGGAACACCTCATATCTAAACCATAACTGGCTCTATTTCCCTTGTTTTGGATTCTTGTCTAAAGTGGCCACATCTTGGATCACTATTGTGTTTTAGGTTCTCACTGTGGACTAATGCATCTAACTTTACAGGGCTGTTCAGCTCTAGTCCCATTCACATTTCTAGCACTAAAAATTCAAATAACCCAGTACTTAGCTCTTTCTCTCTCTTGAATTAGTTTAAAAAAAAAAAACTGACAATGTTTGTTCACACTTTATTGAAAAAAATTGCTTTCCCACTGGGATACCATCTTCTAATTTTTAACAAAAAACACATAGGTTGAAAACGAAAAAATTGCTGACACATCTTTAACTGACTGCCTGAAACAAAAGTATTTGTGAGATGGTTCAGCCATTATTTCCCATAAACTGGAGGAATGAACTGTAGCTACAGTGTTTTACTTATAATTCAGAGCTAGCTGGTATTAAAAAAAAAAAAAAGACATGTGGCATCCGGAAAATGTAATTAATTTGATGGTATAAGCCTTCATAAATTATCAAGTATTCCCAGTAGCAGCCATGAAAAACTTAGAGAGAACATGAGCTGCCTTTAAATTTCTTAGTTTTCTCACAACCAGAATTATTTTAAGGTGGCTGCATTGCTGTTGGTATTAAAGAATGCTCAAATTATTATTATCACTAATGGCCGATTCCACCTTTAAATAAGGTGATAGAGATTTGGAGTCACACACCAGCCAGCACAGGCGTCTCCAGGCTGTCATTCTTCTCACTAATGAACTGCAGCATACAGAAATTAATTATGGGGGAAAGGTTGCTGTTACCCCCACCAGGAATGAAGTCTCCAGATTCCACATCAAGTGTTGTTGGGAAGGAGGTGCAGAGGTTCCTGGGCTCCACCTCCCGAAGCTCTGCTCCTGTTGTGCTCCTTCTGCCAGGCACAAACGACACGCTCGACTGCACACTGGGAGAAGAATGGCTGTGGGAAGGAATTTTAAATAGTCACAGGAAGCTTAAAATGCAGTTTCAGAAAGACAGAACAATGTGGTGGCTAGCACGATTCCCAGGGAGGCCAGAGTAATAGTTCTGAGCCAGGGTCCCTGGGAGACCATGAATCTACCTTTGCATATCTACATGGTATTTGCAAAATAAATAAGGTGATATCTGACCTTTCCAACTTCTCTAGAAATACATAAATAAGCAAAGTTTTAATTAATACAATGCATACTACAATTCCACCTTCCAAAATAATAGAAGAGATTTATAGTTTGCCAAGTACTTAAGTGGGATCTGAAGACCATCTCTATTACCCCATGCTACTCAGCCATGGAAGAAAAGAACAACAAACAATGTATTATCCTTTTCTATTAATTGAATTTGTCATCCTGGTGGGATTAAGGCCTAAACCTTCTGCCCACTTCTTATCAATCTGTATAGCAGGTTAAGTATCTCCATGAAGTTCCAGCACTGGGTAGTTCTGAAGTAATTCTTAATCCTTTGATTCTTTCATTATGCAATAAAATATTTGTGGAAGTGATGGGGAATTATACAATTAGAAGCATAAATTAGGTGATGTAGGAAAAAAATATCAAAATCATAAGAGATTGTTTCCAGTATCATCCAGAAGTTTTCTAAGTAGGATAGGGGAAGACCTAAGAATCAACCAGCCTGCGTGGGAATAGGACTTTGGAACCTTCAGAGTTAAACTGGTCATTTCCCAACAGCACAATTGCCTACAGCTGATATGCAGGCAATTTTATAGAAACATCCTGTCCTCCCACTTACTGAAAATAAAAGGGAGAAGATGAGATGAGTAGATCCATGGCTCACTTGTTTGAGACAGGCTTGTTGGGGGTGATGAGCACTAACTAAGACATTAATTGATTAACATGCTCTCTACTCACTGGCAACCCCAGAGCCATGAAAGCACTGCAAAACTCTTTGAAAATACTAAAGAATGTTTTTTCATATATATAAAATTGTTGTAACCACTGGCTCTTGAATATTGGATGAAAGAATTTTGGCTCTTCTCTTTATGTATTTACTTATGATAATTACAGCATATATTAAATTAGAGAGCGACAACTTCTAAAAAAAATCACACACTGAAATATACAAAGAATTATGGAAATGCATTTCCCCTGCAAAAAGAAGATAAAATGAGGTCAGTGTAGTAGCACAGCCTCTGCTGCCAGAGATCCAGGTCTATTGTGGTCAACAAAAGTTCTGTAACTATAAATGTGCACACCTCCTGTGTCTCAGTGTGTAAAGCTAATGGCACTTGGAATAGTCATGACTCGTGGTGGAGCTGTTTATCAGTTGTCCTTGGTCTGTTTATCTTCTATCTATCTATCTATCTATCTATCTATCTATCTATCTATCTATCTATTTATCATCAATCTATATTGCACAATACATGGATCCAGCTTCTCCAGCTGGATCACTCACCCACCAACCAACCTCTACTTGTCTGATGGTATTGAAGTTCACTCTGGACAATTGCCAAAGTCCTTTCAGTTTGCCATGGGAAGCTAGGAAAACATGAAAGAAAATGTCTTAACTCACCTCAGTTTGTTTAAATAAACATTATCATAGTTTTAATTTCTCTTGTTTTCTCTTATTTTGAAGTCATCAGTTGGAAGCCAATATACAGATCAAAGAAAGGTGATAAAATAGCATGTAAAAATTTTAAAAATACAGAGGACCTTCTTGGTATAAATGTAAATGTAAAAAGGCCTTTTGTATCCTCTGGGAAAGGAAGAGGATACTTGCTGACTTATGCTAACTAAAGCCTCATTGACCTTGACAGGTTCCTGTTTAACTACAAAAGTAAGGAGTATGAAAAATAGGTTGATCAATATACTTGAAAAAAATTCACACATTCTGCAAATCAGTTAAAAATGCTGCCTAAATGTCTTAAGTAAGAGGAAGGTTTTACAATTGCTTTTTGATGATTCTGTAAAGAATAGCTTCGTTTTTCTAGATCTCAAGCAAGTATTTTATGAATGGATGCAGATGAAAGAGAAGAACAGATTAATCAGACTCAGAGAACATGAGTCACATCCAGGAGTGTGGACCTTGCTCGAGCCCCATAATGGAACTGGGGAATTGCAAGTCCAAGACATTCAATTCACGGATGAAGACATGTTCATAGAAAGGATCATGAAATCTTAAAATGATATTTCTGATCTGGTAGTTCTGGAGAGGTACCAGGACCTGAATTTCTCACAAGCTCCCAGGGGCTGCAGATGCTGTACTCTGTGGACCACATCCAATGGTGAGACAAAGGTGACTTTTCCTTTATAGTTGTAGAAGAAATGGGCTCTACCCAGATGTCCATTTTATATTAGAATAACTAGCTCACTTGTCAAAGAAAGGCAGGTAATAGTGTAACTTAAAAAAATAGTGACAGGTATGCTTGCTTCATTTTCCTTTAGAGAAATAACATGATACATTTATTTGGTAATAATGAACTGAATTCTGCAACAGGATTTCTGGGCTCAATTCCAATCTCTTTACTATCAGTATGACCTTGGCAAATTTTCTGCTTTCTCTACGTCTCAATTCCTTGTCTGTAAAATAGTGATGATAATATTATCTACCATGTGGAGTTTTTATTTTTGATTTTTATAAGTAGAATAGTTAAAACCATGCTGGCATAAGTCAGCACTATTTTTTTTTTAATTTAGACTTATCAAAAAGCAGTGAAGACTGATTTGGGGAAGAGATTTGATTTTCCAGATATGGAAGTTGAGACACAGAGGAAAAGAAAAGCAAAATCAAACTTGTAATATTTATTACTGTTTGTGACACTAAGAGAGAAGAAAGTTCAAAGGGCATATGATCAACTTGTTCCAGAGAGGGAAGGAAAATTGCATGGACTAAACACTGTGTTTTGCTTCAGGTACCAAATATGATCACTTTTAATTTTTTAATAGCCCTATGGAAATGTGCTGTCACTCCCATGTTATAGCTAAGGAAACCAAAGCATACACTTTAAGTGACTGGCCGGTGGCCTCAGAGTTGCAGGCATGACAGCTCTAGGATTTGAACTCATATTCGGCTGACTTCAAGATCTGTGTGGGCCACAAGGTATGAACACCCTGAAGTGGGAACACCAGGGCCTGGGTTAGGTAGGGCTAGGTGACTGGTACTTTATAGAGTAACCTCCTAATACCCCAATAAGGACTCACATATTGGTGATTTGTAAGCTAACATCTCAAAACTCAAGATAGCAATACACACAGAGTATCATTTTCCTCTGATTGGTTGAAAAACCTCTTCTGTTCTAAGTATCAGAAGAGGATGAAAATGAAAGTTTTGGTGTCATCTCCCCCCACCCCAGAACTTTGGGTCCTCCCTGCTTCTCTCTTCTCTCTTTCTCTCCCTCTGTCTCTGACGTTCTTTCCCTCCACTCTATTTTCCATTTGCTTCTGAAAGGAATGTCATCATCATGTCCCCCCTCCCCAAATTATTCTCCTCTCTCAATTGTGCCAGTGTGCTTACAGACCCTCTCTAGGTTGTCATAAATAAAACAGAGCCTCTCAAAAGGATTAGTTAGTAATTTATAATTCACCCATGATTTCACAGGGGAGATGGAAGAGAGGATTGACATTAGAAACACATCAGCAAACTGCTTAAAATCATCTTTATTTATTTATTTTTTCTTTTCTCCCACACTGCAAACAGATGTCCTTGGCCTTCCATTTCTTACCTCATCACAACACTAGTTGAGGGATCCTCCCTTCCCACTAAAGACCCCCACATCATCCTGCACTTTTCTTAAGCAATGTCATTTAGAGGATTGCAGGCTTCTCACTCAGACTTTGTGCTCCCACCCACCCTGGAACAAACTAGGACCTTTCAATGACCAGGACCTGCCTCTCCTTAAAGGCAGTGTGTGAGCTGCTTTTTACTGTTGTCCTTCCAGATCCATTTGATATTCTTCTCCCTCTGCTCATGCCTGTCAGACATGAGCATGCCCCTATTGGGGCAGGTGTTTGTCAGTTTGGGTCACCCTGATATCCCAAATTATTCCCCAATACCTGTATATCACAACATTTCATTAAAAGGCCTTGGGCTGGGGAAGCAGCTCAGTGGTAGAATACTTGCCTAGCCAGCTCAAGACACTGGGTTCATTCCCCAGCACAGGAAAAAAGCAAAAGTCAAAATAAGAATCGTAACCACTTTACCTTGAGTAATTAGTAGATTGCAATTCATATGTCCTTCTTTTCACCTCTTATTGTACCTTGAGACATTGCTAACTAAAAACAGGCCGAGATTTTATTTATTTTAATTTATATATACAAATGGATTCATCTATTTTGTACTGCAATGACTTTATATATCCTATATGTCTTCTTCCCTTTTGCTGGATAGTAAACTCCTTGAGAGCAAGTGGCTATTTCTGACTTGACTCCAATTCCCCATGTGACCTGGATGTGCCTGAAACATCACAGATGATGAATGTTTGTTGAAAACGTGTGAGAACAAAAGTGAGAGACCTGAGAGAGAGCTAATATAAAATACAAACTGAGTTCGCATCTTCCTATTAGCCAGAAAACACAGCCAGCATCCTTCCCAAACTTGTATTGTTACAGGTCATTCTATGTCCCTGAAGCCCTGCAGGACCTGTAAAGATTTTCATTCTGATGGCTCAATAGTTGTCGCTTCTGCTCCCAGGTGGAGAAGGGCGACATGGCAGAAGTGACTGGGCTCCCTCTCCATTGATTACCTCTGCAGCAGCAGGACTGTCTTCCCCAGGATGGCAGGTGGCACAAACGTTTTGCTGCTCAGCAGGAGGTGTTGGCTTGATGCTCAAGACCTCTGTGACACCAGCGGGTGCACTAGAAGGGTGGCTGCCTTCCCCGACACAGGTTTAACTGATTAAACTGTGAGTCCCCACAGCACCAGTGCTAGAGGACCCTTGGGACTGACTGCAGCCAACTTTCTCATTTATAGGTTTCCTTTTCTGTGATGCCTGACATTTTTAAGGCTGAGCTGGCAAACAATGTAGGATGACGGCTTCCAGAGAAGAGTCTCATATTAAGTAACCATAATAGCCTGAGTTTATAGAGAAACTTTCTTAGCATTTAACAACTTATTTTATCTTCTCCATGTTCACTTCCTGGAAAACATAAAGCCATTTCCATCCCTGCTAAAGAAACTGTACCACATGGATATTAAATGTGCTTCTGATTAAATTTAATTAAAGCCTAAGTGTTCTGATTTCCAGTGGAAGAGCTTCACTCTAACACTTGGAAACAAAATGAGATTTTTTGAAATCACAATGATAGCAGTTTTTGGAAAGGAATCAAATATAAATCAAAATGCAAGGAATCAGGTGCCATTGGTTCCTTCCCTTAAACTTATAACCTAAACTTTCTATAACTAATGGCTCTTTCTTGACTTCTTTTTCCTGTTTATTAAACATTGTTGCTTTAAAAAGCCATGCTTACACACTATGTTACTAAAGTTTGAAACTGGTGTTGAAGCTATTGTGCTTCCTCAAAGAAGGAAGAATTGTTATGGACCTAACTTATTGACTTGTGGAATATTTTTCCCTTAAATTTAAGAGTCATTGAACATTCAGGATGGCTAAAGTCATACATTGACAATGACTTGACAGATTTTTATTATAATATTTTTATTTTTAAAAAGTATTCTTATGGGGCTGGGGATATAACTCAGTTAGTAGAGTGCTTGTCTTGCAAGCACAAGGCCCTGGGTTCAATCCCCACCACCACCAAAAACAAAAACAAAAAAGGATTCTTACAATACAAAGACATGGGGAGGGAGAAAGTACTGCATATAAAAGAAAATTGAACAATGCACCACATCATAAACACATTAAACAGTGAATAATTGTGATTCCTCCTTGGTTTTGAAAAATGTTTTTGTTTTATATTGTTAATACTTCATGAATATTAAATACTCAAAATCATTCTGTTCATAAGTTTTCTCCCATATTTGAGAGAACATTCATACATTATACAATATGCATTGTAGAATCTATTTTAATTTCTGTCCACTGCAAAATATAGGAATAAGTGGAATTCAAGCCAGAATGAAACTGGAAATTCAACTCATACAGAATCAACTACCTATCAAATGCTACTCCTTTCAGTTAATTCTACCTCTTCCTGATAAATTACATCATATCATCATAGAGAAGCATTTGTTCATTACACAGACATTAAGCACAGCTGCAGAATATCCACTAGAAAATTTCCACCAAAAGAATCATGCTCCAAACTATGCCAGCCTCAATTTTGACATCTCATTACATGAAAGGAGATGTTTTCTCCCTTTCATTACTCAGGAGAAAGATCACTTGAACATTTTGGACTTCTATTGTTTAGAAACCTAACCTATTTTAACTTTTCTATCTGCTAATTTAGCAATTTCGAAAATTTGCTCTTTGCCAATACTCCCTTGTTTAGTATAGGCTTCTGTCCATGGTACTGGGATTTCAGGATCAATAGTTAATATTTCCAATCTGCCACTGGTCTTTCACAATTCTCTGATGTTTTCAACATTTCAGTTCCTCATCACCTATGGATTTGCAGGCACTTTCTCTTATTTAACACTTTTTGTTTAAAAAAATTGCTTTGAGTCATTGCCAATCTTGTGTGTATCATAAACAGTAAGAACCAATATCAGTATTTAATTCCAAAAGAAACAAAAGTAGAAAAAAATGGAGGACTCTGTGACACCTCTCATTTTGTGCCATAGAGCAACCTGAAGCTATGGATTTGGAATTTTTCTTAGAAACATAGATTTTCCCTGTAGGAGCCAACCTCCCTCTGGGCACATGGATATATTATATATGTTTTCTAGAAGCTCATAGGACTTTTAAGAGCAAGTATGGAAAAGTAATTACTTAAAGGTTTCGTATTAACTTGGGTATTTGTAAATTTGCTATGGAGACTGAATAATAATGATGAATGTGTGTTGAGCATACTGAAAAAGGTGAATTTCACAAAACTTCTGTCAAACACTTAGACACAGCCATGAGTGCCAGGGAACTTTTGAAGCAGCAATGACATCCTCTGCAGCAGCAAATTAAGTCCCAAGAAAAGTGTTAGTGTTATTTTTAAAATAATCATCAAATATAACAAAAATGCTTATTCCAATGATTCATACAAAGCAGCAAGAAGAAAAGCCACAATTGGAATTAAGTCAGACTTCCTAGGAGGCCTCAGGCAATCCTCCATAAATTTCTAAAGATCAATATTTAAGCAGCAGCAAGAAAACAAATATAGAGATTTTTCTTCTCTTTCCTGTTTGAGAAATCAGTACAGGCCTTCACAGAACAAGGTAGGAAGTAAAATGAAAAATCATTTCCCAACATGAAGAGAAAATAAGGCAATGGGTAGGGGGGTAGGAAAGATGTTTTTATAGATCAAACCAGTAAGCTTTACTGAGATCTAAGAGCCAATTACTTTCAGTGCTATTTTCTAAGGGATTTAAAAAGTGCATCTCCTCCTAATACGGCTCAAGTGCTTGTGAGATATGAGCCACACACAGGTGTTCTGAGTGGTTTCCCAGGAATGATCAGAAGCACCTCTCACCTGTGCTGAAGAGGTAAATCTACACATGGAACACAGGTTCAAAGCTCATTCTAGATGGACCCTGTCCCACCTCAGAACTTACCAAGGTAGATTCGAATACAAATCTAGAAAATATGAGGAATTTACTGCTTCAAATGAGAGAACTTAGGGGAAGAGTCTTTCTAGATTTTTTTTCTCAGAATATCTTCCTCTGCTCATGAAATGATTGTGTTGAGCTTCCCCATGCTCAGGAACAGACCAGAATACCCAAGGGGCTTGCAGCATGTGTTATTAGGAAAAAAAAATCCCTTCTGTAATTCTTATGCCAATCCCTCAGCCCATCCCTTGAGAACCATTCACTCAAATGTTGCCTCAGCCCCAGTGTTCCAGTCAATTCCTATCCTCCCTGCCATGTATTGCATTCTACCCAGATAATTCCATTAATTTCTGTGTGTAGACATGTTAGATTCTCTTATGAATATGTCTGACTCAGATATGAATATTGAACTTCAAAGTTGACATGACCTCTTTGATAGATACACAGGTCCAGAGGGAACTCAAGAGCAGGCCCCTCCCTCTGACAGGGTGGTTTTGTACTATCCCAATTGTGCCCAGACTCACTTGTGTGTGTTATGTTCACTCTTGTCTTCCTCATGATATAAAAACTTCATATTGTGCTTGGTATTGCTTAACCATATACATTTGTAAGACACTCTGGGCTGTAATTAAAAAGAAAATACCAACTCAATTTGGTTCATCCTCTATGGGCAAGTTTGGGTTGGTTAATTCAGCAGCTCATGAGCTCACTGAAGCTCAACTTCTTTCTCTTCAGCTATGTCTACCATGTCTCCTTTTAAGTTTAGGCTCCCTCATTAACCCTAAGATGGCTCCTACGGTGTCCAGTGGAAGAAGAATGATGTGTTTAGTTCTTTTCAAAAGTGAGAGATACTCTAGATAGTAATTGCTTCTTCTCAAGAATTCCTCAGCTCAGTAATCCTTGTACAATAAGATGTACTGGGTGCATCTGACAGAGATGGAAAAGGATGATGATGTAACGCTTTCCTAATCTTCATTTAGTTATGAACAGGAATTTTCCATGTTACTTGAAGTCTTATGACTTTCAGCTTTCAACATTTTGAGTGGCTAGATATTTTCTGTGTGAGAATTGCCAAATAGCACTTAGTAGCTCTGAGAGCTTTTGGAAGTCTGTTTGTACATGGAAAGAAAACACATGGATAGATGCTAAGGTGTTTGGTAGATGTATCTCTGGATGGAAGAATTACTGGTACTTTTTGTTGTATGCTTAGTTTTTCAAGCAAATATGTATTGTCATATTATAAAATATAGTGAATATAAAACAAAAGCTAGTATCAGGTAGGTTTGTCTATTTATTTATATATTTAGTATTGGGGATTAAGCCCAGGGCCTTGCACATGTTAGGCAAGTGCTCTACCTCTGAGCTATACCCCAACCCTTTTAAAATTTTATTTTGAGAAGGATCTTACTAAGTTGCTGAGGCTGGCCTTGAACTCGTGATCCTTTGCCTCAACCTCCTACCTCACTGGGATTATAGGCATGAACCATAATGCCTGGTTAGTATCATTTTTTGAGTTTAAACACTTTATATTTTTATGACCCTACCTTCTGTGTACCAACGGACCTGTCAAAGGACTTTCCATCCATGGCAGTCTACAGTATGGTTCAGCAGGGGGACTGGTCTAAGTTTGTGTATCATGATCAAAAGCTTCTTGAATTTTTATCAAAAGTGACTGGACTGTGTCTGTCTTTGGATGTATGGGGAACTACTAAGATTAAGCACCAATTCTCCAGCTTATGATACTGTGCTTAAGAGAGCTGAGTGTGGACCAGTCTTTGTTGAAGGCCAGGGGCCATTCCTTTACTAGAACCCCAGTACAGATGCATTTAAACAAGTAAATTTTTCTCCAAAAATTCACCACCAAAGACTGGAAAAAATGACACTCTTTCGACAACTGCTCTTGGGGAAGCATAAGGACATCCTTAGGGGAATCTAGTGGTAATGAGACTTGTTTTAAGAGCCATGTAAAATAAGAAATTAGGACTTTGGGCAGGTAGATTGACACAGTGACATAGACAAGTAAGAGTGATGGTCAAGTGAAAAGAGCAAAATCAGGCTTGGCTTTCTTTGCCCAAGCACAAATCACAGAGACATTTCAGGTTGTATCCCCCTCCCCGACCAACATCAACATGTATATTAATTTTTTAATCATGAGGGGAGATGAGGGAAGATAATGCTAACTGTGCCCTTTTTGAGTTTAATGTGAATGTATAACTGAGTCAGTCTTTTACCTGTTATTATTCAATGTCTTCAGAGTTGTTCAACTTGTTCTACTTTTTGTTCTCATAGCTCTGAGTAACCCCAGATGCTCCAACAAGCTGAAAACTATGTATTTTTTTTTCTAAGACCCACATCTTTAGCTTGATGGAGAGCATGTGGTACCCAACAAAGGGTCTCTTCATAGGAGTACCCATGCCCATGTTTGTAAGTTGAGGAATGGGTGTTTAGGAAGTAACTGTCACTCCATGTAGGAGTCAATTCTTTATTTTTCATAGCTGAAAATCAGTAAATATTTTCTTTAACTTTAGAAACAAAAATAAAAGTATATACATAAGATTTTTATCATGGATGCAATGCCTAAAAATGACTAAAATTTGTTAAAATAAAAAAGAAACAAAAATGGAAAAACCAGAGACTGAAAAACAATTGTTACCTACAGGGAAGATAAAAATGGGATGGAAGAAGTAGAAGATGCAGTGACACCTCTTTGAGTGTATAGTTTACAAACATACAAATATTCTTGAGAAGAAGCAATTACTATCTAGAGATACACTTTTTTTAGATATTTATAAAATCTTATATTTAAAACAGTTATTTGTTTCCATGAACTGAGTGGCTTATAAAACAGACACTTACTGTTTCACAGGTCTGGAGGCCAGAAATCTGAACTCAAGGTGCCATCAGGCCCTGTTCCTTCTGAAGGCACACAGGAAGGATTTGTCCTAGGCCTCCTCCTGACTGTGGTGTACTCAAGTGTTCTTTGATTTTTAGATGACCGTCTCCTGCCTGTGTTTCCTCACATGATCTTCCCTCTGTATATGTCTTTCTCTGTCCAAATTTCCCCTTTTCATAAGGACACCAGTCACTTGGGTGAGAGCCTACTCTAAAGACTTCACTTTAGCTTTATTACCCTCTAAGGACCCTATTTCCAAATAAGGCCACATTCTGAGGTACTGGGGGAAAGGACTCTAACATGTAATGATAACCAAGCAAGAAAAACAATTTCCTGTTTTATAGATGAACAAACTATAGACCCAATTCTGGGTTAGGACTTGGTAGGCTTTTAGAACTGCTACTGAGAAGATACGCAGTGTCCTTAACTCCATCACAGAGACCTGGCAGGACAAGGCTTTTTCACCTAGGACACTTACCATGTATTCTTCAAGTACATGTTGGCATTGATCTCCTGGCCTGAAAATAATACAGGAACCTAAAGATAGGGGACATGATATTCTGATCTCCTTCTAGTATGCAAGAAGCACCTCTGGAGACTGGAGACCCATCAGGTTATGTTCTCTAAGCATCTAACCTAAAAATCTGGAATCTCTCCCTCTCCTTCTCTCTCTCTCTCTCTCTCTCTCTCTCTCTCTCTCTTTCTCTCTCTCTGAACTGGGGATCAAACTCAGAACCTTGAGCATGTTAGGAAAGCACTCTATAACTGAGACACACCCCAGCCCTCACTTAGAAACTCTTCAAGGGAAATTTTCCTTCCCAAATTCTCAGAATTGTCTTTCTGGATCCCTATAGATTTAAAAATCAAAATAGGATCAAATCAAGACCTTAGGCTTCTAGTTTCTATAACCAGGACAAATGGACCATGAGTCTGACCAACTTCTTAACATTTTAAATAAAAGCACTAAGATTTTTCTCCTTGCAATAAATAGTTTTTATTCAAAATATTAACCTTTGTTTCATTTTTACTCACAATGTTTCTTCTTTCCTCTATTTGTCCCTGGAGTCACCAGATCTCAAACCTTTCCATCCTCTTTCCTTCATCATCTCTTTAGATCCAAGATTCACCATTCAGGCAATCCAATTGCTCCTGTTTGATTATTCATTTGTTCAGCAAGTAGTTATTGATACATGTGGAAAGCTTGGGGATGCAGATGGGTACATATTACTGTCAAAAAAAAAGGGGAGAAATACTTTCACCATGCTCTGTCCCCAAACCAAAGAAGAAATAGATTGGTCAATACTTACCTATGATGAGCAGGCAATAAGGAATTAAAGTATCTATTAGGTAGGTAATCGACAGTGTATGCCTGCCCAAGCAAGAATCCAAATTTAGACCTAGTTCCAAATGATCACTCTCAATTTATCATCTGAACCTGAGTATCTCCCTGTTCTTGTTTTCTACTACCTTTCTCACTCACTATACTTAACTCATCTTCTTCAAACTTGTCAAGCAAGTTTCTATTTCAAATGTCCTTCATACGTGTCTCCTACTTCATTCAAATCTCTATTCAAATGTCATCTCTTCAAATATTTCCTTATTCTTAGCCATGCAATCTAAAAATAGCTCCCCTGAACTTCTATCCCCTTACTCTCCTTATTTTTCATTACCATACATATTAGTATCTGACATTGCACAAACATTAGGTTTTTTTTCCTCTAGTTTTCTACTAGAATATAACTCCAACGAGAGCAGTTTATGTACCAACCCCTTCTCTCTCTGTCCCATGTTAATCAATAATGCTTGGGATATTTCTTAACAGAGTTAATGCTCAGTTTTAGACTAACTGAAGAATTCCTAAATTATTTAATTCCAAATTCTAGGAAGAAAGGATCTTATTGACTAAAATGGGACAAGTGGTTGCTCATGCTCTGGTCACCTGTAGATGGGTAAGTTGTATGCTTCATGTGTGAAGTGACCACAAACCCCACTTTGCTCTAGAAAGTACCAGTTAGTGCCTGTTGTTCTGTAGTGATTACTAACAGCTTCTTATTTTCACTCACTGACATGCTCCAGTTTCAATAATTAGATGACCCTCCTGTTCAAGGAATATTCCTTTCAGAGGCTACAAAAATAAAGTTTGTTTTCTAAATAAAGAAATGTGGGTGGGAAATAATGTTTGCATATCCAGTGCTCTCCCCAACCTGCTCCCTCACGGGGATTCTCACAGTGCTTTTTATTGTTATTTTTAATTTTTTGGTTTTTTTGTGGTACTGGAGATTGAACCCAGGTCCTTGCCCATGGCAGGCAAGCACTCTATCATTGAGTTGCACCCCAGCCTTTCACAGGGATTCTCTATCCCAGAAAACTCAGCACCATTCATCCAGACAGCCAGATTGTAAGACATTCTCTGCTGAGTTTTCGGTTCTAAGGACAGGCCATTCCCGTTCAATTAATATTACATATCTTTAAAAATATACCTCTTTGTAGTAGCTTAAAATCACCTTCCCATCTCTAGTGCTAATATTTGGGCTCAGTCCCCCAGAATGCTGGAATATTTGTACAATCTTTAAAATTCAGTAAATGATTAGTTAGCACCTTATTATGTTACAGATCCTGTGACAAGGACTCACAAATCTTAACTTATTCAGTTTTTACAACCACTGTGCAGTTGGTATTATTTTATTGTTTTTATTCCCTTTTAAAAGTGAAAGAATTGAAACCCAGAGAGGTTGAACAGCACCATAGAGCAGAAGGAGAGCAAGGAATGAAAGGACACGCTGTGCCACCCTGACAGAGAGCTCCACCCACAGTCTCATGCCTTTCCACCCCATATCAGTGGACAGAGTGCAGGCTAAACCTCAGTGCCTCACACATCATGCAAGGAAAACCAAATGCCACCTGCTACTCCTGTCTTACCTCACCATGATAGCCTCATTTCACCTTTTACTAAACTTTTACAGAACAAGCTTTCTTTCCCTGGGTGGGCCATGCTTTTTCATGTCTTTCCCCCCTTCTACATACAGACTTCCTTCTATCTGAAATGTCACAATGCCTGTCATGTGTAGTCTAGCAAGTCCCAGTGCATCTTCCAAAATGGAACTTCTTTCACCTTCTCTGTGAATCTTTCCTTGTTGTCTAATTAACCTCCTGCTTATTTCCATAGTGCCCTGTATCAATAGCATTATTTCACTGCTTGAAGGCAGAGTTCACACATTAATCATTTTTAAATATATTTTTGATAAAAGAGATCAAAGAAGAATAAGAAGAAGTTAAAATATTAAAAAAAGTATCCAGAGAGAGACAGAAAAATATTCCTCACTGGCCTACAGAGATATTGTTAGGAATTTACATTCATTTTCTATAACAGGGATTGGCAAACCATGACTTATGGGCTAAATCCAGCCTGCCCCCTATTTTTGTTAATAAAGCTTTATTGGAACACAGCCATGCTCATTCATGTATGCATTGTCTATGGCTGCATTCATGCTACGATGACAGATGTGAGTTGTTGTGACAGAGACCATATGTCCTACCAAACAGAAAATATTTAATATCTGGCCCTTTAGAGAAAAAAATGTGTAACTCCAGCTCTACAACATAATGTTCAGTAACTGTCACACAAATGCTATTGGATGGTGCACCCCCATTTGTCAAACTAGACCTGCTGCCACAGGGTCAGTCCAGAGATTCATCCAAGAACAGAAGGATGGATAAAATGGCTTCAAACCATCATACCTATTTTCATTCTGGTATGACAAAATTTCCATTCTTCTACTCTTCAGAAGCTTAGGACACACCTACGCCAATTTCAAGTGTGTGATCCGGGCTAAGGTGTGGCCCTCATAAAGAGATGTAGATGCTTAACTCCCATTACCTAAGTGATACTTGCGATGTTTTTTTTTTTTTCTTTTTTTTTTTCTTTAATGAGGAAAAACTGTGGTCTTACCTGTGCTTTCCTCTGATACTGGGCCAGAAAGGGTGATTTTCTTCATCCTGTCATCATAGCTTCAAGTTCTGAAATAAGCTCTCTACCTCACCCACCAAGCTCCACTAAGGGAGAAACTGAATGTAAACAAATGATTGAGAGCCCTCAATCTTGAGGCCAAGAGAATAAGGTGGGGTAATAAAGGAAAGAGAGTGGCCTGAAATTTTGGGGAGGATGGTGAGGTGGAGAACAGAGATGGGGACCACAGGAAGGACTTCCTTACATTCTCAAGTTAACTTAATAAGTGGATCCTTAACAAGGATCCACAGGTTTTCTGAGGAAAAAGATAAATTCTTTTGCTTTGTTCTCTGGAATCTTGTGGTTGTGTAACAGTATGATCTTTCCTGCAGTGGACTCTGTCTTCTCATCTCTCAGAGTGTTGAGGGCACAGCTAAGCAGCATAATGTGCATTTTAAATTTCAGTACTGTGTTATGAAAATGGCAGCCAACTTGTTGGAGAAAATGGAACCAAAAGGAGACCAGATCTCTCGCTCCTGTCCATGCTACTCACATTCTTTTGCAATTTTTTCCCAGACCTTGGAACAAAACAGAACAAAACAACATGGGATTTGGCATCCCAAGAGAGTTTGTTCACTTTCAGTCCTACAGATATTTGTGTTTTGTGTGCAATAACATCTGGACATACGTGGGCAATGCTAGCAGGTCTTTATGGAAGCAGATGTTGTGTGAACCATTTTGCACTACTCACCACTAAATGGGGCAGGCAAGCAGAACAGTGCCATTCTTTGCCTGGCATTTGGCAAGAAAGAGAAAACAAATGCATTTTTGACATCTGTTCCTGCTCTTCTTTATAGCTTAGTTGTGCCAGCCAAGCAGGCCTGATCAGGCATAATTGATAAATTATTAAAGGCAACCTGACAGAAGGACAGTGAAAAGTAATAAGAAGAAAAGAGAGAAATGAATTGGTTCCTAGTTGTCAGGCACTTTGAAGAAAAAGTTGAAGGGACAAGACAGTCTTTTAAAAAGTCAGTGTTGTTTTAGCAAAACTCCCGCAGTGCCATGGTGATTGAAACATAAATAACTTTGTTCTTCATTTTGCCTCCCACAAGATATTGAGAGCAGATTTAAAATTTTCATCCCGTCATGAACTAATAACAGCAAAAAAAAAAATCTACTGAATCTACTCAGCTTTACTTAAGGCAATGTGTGATCTTCAAATCCTTGATAGAAATTATCCCATTTTAGAGATTGGGAAATTAATATCCATAGAATATAAATTCATGCAACTGAATGCATGGCAGTGACAGGATGTGTCTTTGTTGATCTTTTGCAGTTGACAAAAGGTTCCACGTTTATCATGGATATAAATACATGTCTCTTTAGAGCGTGGTCTATTGTGGGCTAGCTTGGACTAGGAGCTGGATAGTTTTGAATCTCTGCTACATCATAGTCAGTGAAATTTGATTTAGTTATTGAACTTTGAAACTTCAGTTTCCTTGGCTACAAATGAACAATAAAAGTGATCTTATTGAGGTTTGGTGTGAATTAAACGAGGAAATATATATATATATATCAAACACATTAGCTGTAGTAGACACCCAGAACAGAACTGTCTGTTCCTTTTCTTTTTCTCATTCAATCAAACCTTGTGTTCTTAGCTCAAAATAACCTTCACCAAAGATAATGATACTTAATGTTTCATGGTATAGTTTTTAAGAAAATTGTCTCAAGCTGCTATACTGGATAGAAGACATTTCAAAGAAAGTTTGCTTGTACTCGTTATATTATCCAATCTTATCCCTGGTTTCATTGACCAGAAAGTCCAAACAATCTTTCTAAATGAGTCACTTAAGGTAAAGAACAGGAGCAATAGAATGAGGATTTAATGGTCCCACAGAATTACAACTAGCAACCGTAAGAGACTCCATCTAGAGCTAATACCTTAATTTAGATATTGAAAAATCTCCATAGCATGTTGTTTTCCTTTGTCTTACTTGAAATTCTTTAGGAGTTTTTATTATAGTTTTGTTTTTACTACAATTTCGTATACTAAATGTCTGTTAAATAATTATTGGGTAATGCATAAAGAAGATTTGGAATAAAGTGGTTTTTATGAAATTGCTTTCTGAATGTAATATCTGTGAGTAAACTGGCCCAGGGGTGAGGGCAGGTGCCTATAGTCAAATTCTTACCTTTCTAAGTTCTAAGCTGACAGTTACCCTTTACTCTTTAGTGTTTCCTTAAGGTCGCTGGGAAATATCTTGGTAATTTTCCTTGTTCTGTGATAACACCTGAAATGATTAGACAAAGAACATGGAACAGCTATAAATGTTCAGTAAGATTACAATATGAATGGTATTAAAAAAGAAACCAAATATAACTGGTATCAATGTGTATAAGGAAACTGAGATGCTAAATAGTCCCTTTCAATTTGTATTTCCAGCATTTCTTTATAATAGCATAGTTAATTGATCAGGTGCTCAGTATTTATTTTTTAACTGAATGATGCCATAAATCAAGCCCATATCCTATGGAATAAGAGAAAAATATGATCTAGATCAGGTGAACTTGTGAATGATTTGAAACTAGAAAAAGACAAATTACTTCATCACCATACCAAACTGAAAATATTTTCTATATATTAAAAGTCATGAAAACATCCTGCCCATGAACTTAATAAAAAGTGTTAATGATCTGTAGGTGCATCTAAGAGGAAATGGTGAACATTGAAGGTCATTTTCAATTCTACAAAATGATTATTCAGGACAATCTTTTCTTTCTTTTTAATGTAGAAAGAAGACTTGAAGTCAAGTTCTATAGTTTACAAGGTTTGTGTCATGACTCAAGTCTCTTATCCACCATAAACTTCAGCTGCCTCATTTGCAAAAAGAGGTAATACTTGGGTCAGTTACCTCGTTCTGTGAAACAGATTCCCCAATCACTAGTTTTGTTCAGAAATCTCTATTTCTTAAGTAGTACCCACACTGGGATGGCTCCACACAGCATCCACTGGGGTAACAGGAAGGCTAGGAATGATTTGACATCTGGCTCTGGAATCGGTGGTCTCACCACTCAAAAGTGGTGGCCACTGACTGATGGCTAGATTCTCAGCTGGAGCTAAGCAGTGTGCACATTGGTTCCTCTCCACACAGGCCCCTCCACATGATGCATGAGCTTCCTAGTGGCATGGAGGCTATGTTTAGAAACCATGCTCAAGTTGTATAATCTTTAATTACTAGACTTAGGTGTCATATTCTCTAACTTCTGCCACCATCAGGAGTCTACCACCTAAAAGGGGAGGAAATATAGAATATAGCCATACTTTCCCTGGAAGGAATAGCACAGTCACATTGGAAGAGTATATGAGACAGGAGGCACTTCTGTGGCCATTTTTGTACCATACAATCTACCACAATAGTAAAATCTACCATTTAATAGTTTTCTATTCTACATTTTTCCTCCATGAAAAACTGTCTACATGCCTTCACACATACTTTCACATTTGTATCCATTTTTCAAAATAGCAAAGAAACTAAAACCTAACGCCAACTTTTGTTTCTAATCCCACAACTTTGCATTTTGGGAAGCGATAACAGGCAAGATGCACCATTGCAGTAGCACACTATCAGGCATGGGGGAATGGAAGGAAAAGTATCCTTTTGTTATTGTTGTTGTTAACCTCAAATGATTAGAACATATTACCAGAGTGAATTTGCTAAAGGGGCAAAGAGTGCAGCACTTTCTTCAAGACCATGTTTGCTTAATGAAAATGTCCTTTACATTTAATATCCATTTATTAAACATTTCTCCTCCTGCCCTTTGTTTTTCATGAAATTAGGACATTAAACAAGGGGTAGGGTGGCAGTTCTCTTCATCAGGTATTGCTGTGGGTGTTACATGATGATGTTCAGTGGAGACCTCTAACCGTTGGTGAATAGGAAGACTTCTTGACAATAAAAAAATGCACCTAATGCAATTATCAAAATACCCATGCTTACCAATTGGTAATACTAATTTTGAGTCCCAATATCCTCAATTCTGATCAAGAGAGTCACATACAAAACCAGTTGGGAGAAATACAAATCTCTGGCAGAAAATTTCCCCAAATGTCCCCAACTGTTTCCCCAAATGTCCCCAACTGTTTCCCCAAATGTTGTAGAGAGCCCACAAAGAGAACTTTTTAGATGTTTGTCTTCCCATCAAAAAGCTGTTATAATGCTCAATGCCAAATATTCAAAAAAATGAATTACCAAAATTATTTATAATCCTACGATTTCTAAATTCCCAGATACTTAATATCACAAAGACTCAATTAAAATCTGTTTACCCCAAGTTTTATTTTGGCATTGATTTGTTAAACAAGAAACTGAGAAAGTCATTGAGAATTGTAGCAAAATGAAGTGCATTATTGAACTGTCAGCAAAACTGCCAGGCATATTTTCTAATTTCTGGGAAAAGGGAAGAAATGCAATAGACAGAGTTTTTTTAACTTCCACGGAACTGTTGCTTTTGCTGTTGCCAAACCATGTACATGGATGCAGAGCACCGAAGACTGGGTTGAGACTGAAGATCTGCATTAAGAAGCAAATACTTCACTCAGGGTTTAGCTCACCCTTTTCTATTCAGTTACTGTTTCTGCAGTAGCCATCTCCAGAGTGCTAAAATCAGTGGTGAATTTTCTGTTGCTGTCAATACAAACACCTCTAGAGGTTTATGTTGGAACCTGGAAATCAATTTTGGCTTTGAAAAATGCATTTCGGACTATGTGGGAGAAGAAACTGTCAGTTACATCCTATGTGTATGTTGTACAGTTTACATTCTACCAGTTTAAACATAACCATTGGGTTACCAATGATGACAAAGCAATTAGTCAACTAATCTTTGTGAATATCTTAAATCACTAGATTAAAGATGCCACTTAAATGAAAAGATCCTTATCTGGAGAGATCCTGAACATAAAATAAAGTAGCTTTAAGATGTCCAACATCTAGGCTTTTATGCAATTTCTTTATTCTGTAACTTGATGTTTACAAATCTGTGGCAGCACCCCTTGCACAAATTGAAGATGTAAAAATTATTGCTTTAGTTGACAGTTATTCTTGAGAATGGGAAAATATGTATAAATGAAACCCACAGATAATCCCAAAATGTCTTCAATTCCTGCCTCTTGGGAAGAGTCTGATGATGTGAGTCTGATATTCTTGTGAAATCAGCTTAAGCCTGAGAAGGGCTGTGCTAACTGGTGGGTCAAGCTGCCAGGGCTTGAATCACATGCAGAGCAGTGCTCCTGGAAGTACTTGTTGGGAGGACTACTAGTTATGTATTGCTACATAGCAAATTATCACTCATTTGGTAGCTTTATTATCTCATATTTACTTGGGTTAGAAATTTGCACACAACTTCCCCGAATCCTCTTATTCAGGGGATACAACAAAACTTCAGCCAAAGTATCAGCCAGGACTGGGGTTTCATCTGAAGGCTCAAAAGAGGAAATCTATTTCCCAGTTCAGTGGTGATTGACAGGAATCAGTTCCTTGAATGCTGTCAGTCTGAGGGCCTTAGTTTCTCACAGGTAAAAAGCGGTAATTCCAGTTTCTTGCTATGTGGGTCTCTCCACAAGGCAACTTGCTTCACTAAAGCTTGCAAACCAAGAAAACAAGTGTGACCTGGGAAAAGTCACAATATTCTTATAGTCTCATAGAAACAACACCCCATCATCTTTGTTTTATTCTACCAGTTAGATAAAAATCACCATGTCCAGTCCTCATTCAAGGGAAGGTACATAGGGGGATACATACCAAGCAACAGGGATCAGTGAGGGCCATTTTAGTGTCTGTCTGCCTCAGGGTGATAGAGGCCAGAGAGTGTAGGAGGGGAGGAATGTTCTGTGTCTGTCCAGTATATTGATTTCTGGACCTATACCCAAGTTCTGTATAAAATCCTCTGTGGGCTGAAGTTGGAGGAATTTTTTATGGCAAGGATTCCATGAAACCTCAGAGGTGTGGCCTTTTCCCCATGTGATAGCACATGACAATGGGTGGAAACAAAGAAAAGATCTGCATACAAAACAAGATTGCATTGTCCTACAGAACCTGTGTTCTTAATAGTAAGAACTCAGGAAGTGGAGCCTTGCTGTTTTAAGGGTGAATTATGGTGAGTTATAGGGGTGTGATGTGTTTGGTGTGTATGTTTATGTGTTCCTAATTCCTAAGAAGAGAGAACAGTAAGAGGAAAAATAGGGGATGGTTTTCTTTGTGTCTTTATGCAATAGTGAAAAGTAACGTTAAACATTACAGAAGTGGATGGATTTAGTCTGAGCAGCTTCCAGCATACTGGATATGTAGTTGAATGCTCTATTATTTTAAGGAATGTACATACACTCTTTTTCACCTTCATTTATTCCTGTAACTCAGTGACCAAGTTTGCTAGAGGATTTATGCATTTTAAATGTGCATACAAAAAATAAGGAAAGTCAAATATAAGTTAATTCTCTAAGTTTCACAGCAGAAGATTGGCAGCACAGGGATGGGCAGGGCTACTAATCAGATAAATCCACAGAAGCACTTGTGATACTGTTACATTATCTTGAGTAAGTGGGTATCCTCCATATTTATTTTAAGCACCATGAGAAAATTTTTGGCCACAAAAGTGTGTGCATCTGTCCATGCACATACTTGACACACAAGGAGAATATAAGTTCTGACATCCATCAAGTAACAATAAGCAAAAGAAGAATACAGAAAAGGAGAAGGTGAAAGCTGAGGAAGGGAAATGTGAGAGACATAATTTTCCTCTGATATCCTCATCAGATTTCTTCTGAACATTATATTCTAAGGACTGTTAAAAACCATTTCTACATTTTATTTCTTTGAAACAATGTACCTTATATTCCTCCTGGAATGAAGGGAAGGCCAACAGGAGGTCACAATCCCAGATTTGTCTACTGAATCAGCCCTACAATTTCTTTTTCAATAGTTCTAAAATAAGCTTACGATGGACCATTTTCTCTGAAAATTTAGAGATTTGGGGATGGTGTTTCAGTACCACCTATGTCTAATATTTATCAAAACAGGAGAGACTAAAGGATTAAAATGTCTAAACTTTATCACACATTTGTGTCTGCTGGCAAGACTGTAGCACAGTTGCTAATATTGAAAATGAGATGAGAGATGTTCTAAATTTATCTTATCAGCACTGCCTTTCAACATGATGAGAGTTACTTGACACTATCACATTGCTTTTCAGCTAGTTGAAACCAAGTCTGAAGAGACACAAATTCATTCAGAAGTCGTGGCTCAGAAACACAGAATGATGCCAAGTGAAACAGATAAGTGTTCCTTCACCTGGGAACCATATTTCGACTCACATTATGGTGTGAGTTGGAAGAAAAAATCCACAATGTTCACATCAATTTAAAAATCATACCTAAAAGACCTCAGATGGAAACTATATATTTTTTCAATATCCATATATACATTAATATGTACCATCTGGGTTACATCTGGTAACATAAAAATGTTGTCTTATGAACATTAAAGGTGTGAGAACCATCAAGCAGCTCCACATTTGTTCACAATGGAGACAATTCTTCATGTGGTAAGACTTAACCTAGACAGTAAATAGAAGTTTAAAAACTCATTCCAACACACTCAATTTTATCAAAATTGTAAATGGTTTACATTAATATTAATGAGATAAACAGACTACATTCTACATTAAAATATTATAGAGAACAAAAGAGAATTTTGGAAGATTCAGTCTGTATTTGGATCTTTATATCAAGAATATGTTGTAACCATTTTAGAAATATAATATTGTGTGCAGAAATTGAGATTCTCCAAAACAGGAAAGCCAACATGTAATTCCCAGTCTGTCTCTCCTCATGTCTGTGTTCTATGCTCTATGAATGTTCAAAGCCAATTGCTATAAAGTGGATCTTAAATATCCCTCAAAGGCTCATATGGTAAAGGCTGGTTATCACTATCAGAAAGTAGTGGAAGCTTTCAGAGGTGGGGCCTAGTGGGAGGTCTTTATGTCACTGGGAGTGTACCCTGGAAGGAGATTTTATAATCCCATCTCTTCCTTTTCTTTATTGCCCTCTCTAGCCTGGCCATGAAGTGAAGGGTTTTGCTCCACCAACCACCCCCACCTTGAGGTGCTGCCTAACCTAAAGCAACAGGACCAATCAATCATGAACTGGAACCTCTAAAATTTTGAGTCAAAAGAAACCTTTTCTATTTATAATTTGATTATCTCAGGTATTTCTTATAGTAAGGGAAAGCTGACTAACCCACTAACCAATATTTAGTTTATGCTGACCTAGTACATAAAGCCTCAACTTCAACTGTTACCTTTATATGGTAACATCAGCATTAAGTGTTTTGTTCTGCCTCCCTGGTTTAACTAGCAGTTGACCCATCTGAATCACAGGCCAGATTAAAGGCTCTATCAGTACCAAAAAGAACCTATAAGGTCAGAAGATGTGGCTCCCTTCTCAAACACACAGAGACAAATATACTAGACTTACAAAGAATCAGGGAATCATGACACCACTGAAAGAAACTAATAAACCTCCTATAATGTACCCAAAAGAAATTCAGCTGTAATGAATGACAATGAATTTAAAATAATCATACTAAAGAAGTTCAGTGAGTCACCACAGAATATAGATAAAATATTATAAATATATAATTTATAATACTTGATGACATCAGGAAGGCCTTTCATGAAACCAAAACATATAAATTCTAAGAATCAATACCACTTTTCCCTTGAGAGTGCTAAGATGAGCTCTGCCAATATTTACCTTGAGGACCTTTTCTTTTTGGCTGATGACCACCTCTGACCAACACATGATTTCTTTAGTCATGTCTGTCATTGCAATTTTGTTATCTTCAATGTTGATGTTTGGAGATTCCTTGAATCTTTAAGGAGACTATGCTTATGATTGCATATTTATTCAATAAAACAGATACTTAAGGACAAATATTCCCTGATTCTAAGATTTGGGAAGCAGCAACTTCCTCCACTGTCTGCATTCTCAAATACTGGCTTCTTTGGGAGGTTTGTCTTCTATTTTTGTTTGGCAGCCAGACGACAGCTTCCAGGAGGTCACCCAAAACTCTAATCTGAATACTAGGCAGTATCTCTGACGTTATGTACATAAAGTGCTCCAGAAGAGTTATAGGTATAGATGGTAGGACTCCCTTTTATTGCAAGCAAAGACAAAATACTTAATAATGGATATAGGGAACCAGGGTCCTGTGCTGAGCACCCCAACTATAGCAACTTTCAGGGCTTAGCTAATACAAATATGACTGCTATTACTCAGCACAAGGGTTAAGAGAGTGAGAATTCAGAGTTTCAACAACAGAAGACACTTGTATTCTGTGCTTGAGTTCAAATTGTGAAATCTTGGATAAAAAGGGAGTACTACATCACTCCAGGTTCTTCTTTTTCAGGAAAATGGTACTTTTAAAGTTCAGAAAAGAGTATGGAGCATTCTACTGGACTCTTCTTGTTATGTCAGCTACAGTCTTCCCATTCACTTCTGAGGCAGGAATTTAATTACCTATCAATGCTAAGGATTGTTGAAGTGTCTGCACAGTTGGCAGGATCTTGCACATTGCTGACCTTATAAAATGGGATATACTTCATTCTTCCAGAACTGGAAGGGATTGTCTTATCTATTCTTTGCATTTTTCAGATTTGAAACTGAGACCTAGGAAGGTAAAATCTTTGCCAATGTCTTCTTTGTTTGTAGACAAAGAGAAAAAATATGTGAAGGAATTCATACCCACAAGGAAAGGAATATGAGGCAATGAATCACTATCAATAATTAGAAATGTATTTATAACATAACAAATTTGACTCACTGAACACTCATATATAAAAGCATATGCACCCTTACACACTTATACATACAGACTGGAAGGATACAGGATGCACTCATTCCCTCTCTTCCTCTCCACACTCACACTCACCCACCCACACACTTTGTCAGGCATGAGCATGAAATACCAATATATGCAAATGCATGAAATAGCCTACTTGTTTTCTATTTTTAGAATATTATTGGATTTGGACACATGTTCAGGGGCCTTGGCAGTTAAACCACCTTAAATATCAAAAATAAGTAAATAAATGAGGCATCCATATATATATATATATATATACCAAAGCAACTTGAATCGTCAGTTAAAAAGTTGTAATGACAATGAACTAAATTACAGCAATAGCTGTTAATAGGCTAAGATTTTGATATTCATTGAATTTTTATACTTGTCGACTAATGTAAGGATTACCATTTTAAAGAGGCAGAAACCAAAGCTCAGTGGGGTTAATGAGCCTTTTTACACAAGTAAGTGGTAGAGTAATTTTGTCTACTCCAGAACACTCTCCCCAATATAATATGTTGCCTCCTTAACCATCCAAAGAAAATCACAATAAACTCTTTTTTTTTCACTTTTTGATTTACTTCCTCCCTTTTTGTTCCAAATTTACCTTTTACTCTAATGGCAGCTTTACTAATGCATTTGTCCAGAAGTTTGTTAGGGCCGGTGTACTCGGGCAAGGAGTCACTGTCCCCTAGTTCACAACAAAGATGTTTGAACAAACAGGGGATCAGCTGCCTTTGTGGACTAGAAAGTCAGCACTCAGACTAGGGGAATTTCTCACTAGAAAAATTTCCAAGATCCAATAGTCCAGAAGGATAATAAATTCTTCCTCAGCCACTTCCCTACTGATGCCCAGAGACCAAGAGTGGAAAAGGGTGCCCATCAGTAAAATACAGGGGTGAATTAAAATGAAAATTATCTTTTGAAACAGACGATCAATAACACCATGGCAGCAACCATTTCTTTCATTCATGAATTTGATATAGGCAGCTATGTGAATGCGGTTGGAATCTGGGACAGGAGTCACAAAGTAAAAAAATCCCAGCTCAGTAGAACGAAATCTTCCCAACCTGGCTTTCATAACAGCCCTTCTTGGGGCTTAATGAGTCTTCTCAGACAATGTCCATATTTTCTCAATGAGCATCTCGAAGGAGGTTAAGTGGAGGTGGAGAAGAACTAGGACATAGCCTCTTTTCATTCAGACAGATAGAACTTCTTTACAGAGCACTACTGGTTAGGTGTCACATGCTGAGCCAACTCAAGAAACAGAAAGAACCAGGCAAGGCTGCTGCACTTAAGTAGCTGGCAGAGTAGGTTTTTTTTTTATGCTCCTTTTCTCATCCACATTCCAGTGGTTGAATTGACATCTGCAACACAGGCTCAGCATTTCGAACTAGGTGTAGCCAGCCCTGTGAAAGAAATGGCAGTATGGTCATTCCAAGAAAGACACAGAGGAGTCATGAACCCTTGCAAAATAAATTTCCTAGCCGCGGCACATTGACATATCAAGAACTGCACGAATAGCCCACAGCACAGACATTCAACTGCCTTTCAGATACTGATAAACACTCACTGGAAGGTAGTCCATGATAATCTTTTATCTTTATTACACAGTTGTACAAAGACTACTCCAGACGTGTAAACATTCCCAAGTTTAATTCAATCACTTCACTCACCATCACCTTTAATTACGTCTCTAGATCAGTTACGTGGTATTTTTCATGCAAATATTCTTTATTAGAACAAAGAGTAAAACTTCAAGAACTGATCCGATTTCCTTCTCTGCCTGTAGCCTGTAGCTTTTGACTTCAGCCTGCACACGCTTCTCCATCCACATGTCACACCTCCCCCCCCACCACCATGAAATAGAATCTCTGAGCACATGAGTGTCAAAACAATGTGCTAATGTGGAATCCAGCCACCCAAGTTTGCTCTAAGCACAGCTATTGCGAAATCCAATCTATTTTATCACTCTGTCTTCGCGCTGGATTTAGCAGCTTCATAATTCCACACCTCTGTCAACGAGACCCTCATTATGCAGGCTTCTAAACATTTTACTTGGGGAAAGAATAAACAACATATTTAGTACTAATGAGGTGAGATATTGCTTTTATATTTGCATTACTGTTTAATGATGGTGATATCTCCAGCTCTCTGAGCTAAGGGAGCTTGCTTTGATTGATGTGGTTTTTCGGTAAGCAGCTCTTGCAGACAACCATCTACTTTCATGGTGCCATTTGTCACATGATCTCAATGTGTAGCTACAAAACTATGGCAAAATGGAGTGCTCATCTTCCACCTACTGGGAAAGCTACATAGGTAATAATGCTACTCATTTTGTTTATGTTTCAGCATAAATATTTAAAATGGAGTGTTCAACAAGCAGGGAAATTTAATCATAGAATTTTCCTTAATATTTTTCCCATTCCTTAATATCCTTCCCATTGCTGCACAATGACTGTAAAACAATTTAAACTGTTTTCTCTGACCTTAATTCATCCTAATTCTCCCAACCTCTGTGTGTCTTTCAAAGATCATTAACTTAAATAAACGTTATTTGGTATCATCTTGTAAAATAATGTGATATACTCCAAACTCATTCCCAACTAAGCATGACTGATGGCAGCAACTCTTAGTCTCTAAACAGGGAGTTTGGGAACAATAGAATAATTACAAATGAACTTCAGGATGGGTAAAATGCAAAGGCAAAATGAAAAGAATAAAACCTCTGTGGCTAGGCAGAGCTAGATTTGAATCCCATCTGTGCTATTTAGTAGCTCTATAAGCTTGAGCTAGTTAATTAACACTCAAGTCCTTTATCCATAAATGGGTATTTAAAAATACTGACTTCATTGAATTCTAAGGATTAATGAGGTAATGTATATAAAATAAAATGCCATTGTGTGGGGCCTGGTGCATAATAGGCACTCAATACACATTTATTCTTTTTGTTATTAAAACACTCACGACAGAGGGAGGCAGGTACATAGTTAACTGATAACCCCATGTGGGAAACAGAGGAGATGCTGGAGCTGAGTGTTCACAGGCAGACTCAGGAACAGATTTTCTTTTTCTCCATGTTTAATTCTAGAACTTCAAAAGCAAAGGCCACTTTCTATTCAGCCCAAACCCTCAGTACGCCTAAGCGACATGAGTTTCCAAACCTTTCCCCTGTCTACAGGGAAAGGCTCTATTCTGACTGTCAAACAAAAAAGACAGGGGGTGCCTTGCAATGTGCTAAAGTTTTAATCCCTAAACCACAATGTTTTGTCCTATGAGCTTCCCTGAGAGCTTTATCGAAGGAAGGAAGAAATAAGTGATTCTTCAAATTGGGCTGGGAAACTCTATAGAGATGTGCAAGGTGGCCCAACAGACCCTTCATTCAACAGGTACATTTTCTGCCTTAGAATGTCAGATTTATGGAGTCTGAAGACCTGGGTGCAAACCCTGATATTATCACTCACCAATCACAAAAGAGTGTTCTCCTGTTGGTTTCAAATCTCTGTTGCAAGAATCATATGGTATAATGTAAGGGAGGCTGCTTCAAAAATTCCAAAATATTTTGTAGGTGCTGGATAAAGCAAGATGATATTTAAATAGTCACTCAATTTAAATTTATTTGTGATTTTATTAATTAATAAATCTGGATCTCAGGAGGAGTAAATATGTTTTTCCTTCAAATGCCTGGGGTGAGATGTCAATATTCACATCCACAGACCATCTCAGAGTAGAAGAGATTCTTAAGAATAGACTGCACTTACATATATGTTGTTCTTTTTGGTTACATTTACTCAGAACATCTCTAAGTCTATGAAATGTAAAGTTTAAAAAAATCTAGGAATTGTATAGAAGGTAGGTTTCACAATGAATGAGGAATGAGTGGAGTTTCTGAAATATATCATTTAGTTTTTTGTTTGTTTGCTTGATTGCTTGTGGGGTGCTCAGAGCTTCACTCATGCTAGACAAGCATTCAACTACTGAGCTATATCCCCTATCCCTGAAATATTTTAAATTCTATATGAATAAGACTTGTTAAGTTTGACCTCACAAAGACATCAGATTCCTTCCCTCAGAAAAAAAAAAAAAAAAACCATGGTCCCTCTATGCCTACTAGGAAATAATGCACATTTTCGTTTACTTCCAGAATCATCCTATTTCTGTTTATTTCTGAAAAGTCTATCTTCTAAGAAACAAAATATGTTCATTGACATAGCCAGCATACAGCTAACCAATGATCATTAATTTTTTAATAGCTCAAACTTCTACATCTTTTTTTTTTTTTTTTTTAATTTGTGTATATAGCCAGGCATAGTGGCTCATTCCTGTACAGCTCGGAAAGCTGAGGCTGGAGAATCAAAGTTCAAAGTCAAACTCAGCAACTTAGCAAGACCCTAAACAACTTAGTCAAACCCTGGCTCAAAATAAAAAATAAAAAACAGGCTGGGGATATGGATCAGTGGTTAAGTGCTCCTGGGTTCTGTCCCTGGTACCAGAAAAAAAAAAAAATGGCTATGTAAACATGTGAATCACAGTAAGGTATCATAAAACACATTCTGATTTTATTTTTAAATCATCATTGGAAACTATTCTTCTGGAGTGCAACAAGAATTTCCTATGAAAAATATTGCTTGATTTTAGAATTTTCAAAAATACCATTAAAGCTCTTCACCTGGGTGAATAGTGGCTTCATTTATTCACACAGTCTGTGAATTCCTTCTATATTCCAGGCAATGTGCTAGGGCACAGGGCACTGACTCAAATCCAATATGGTGTTGCTCTTGCACACAGATTGATAAGATAAGCCTGTGGCCTGGCTTGTAGGTCCTGACCCTGGCATGGGGTGTGAAGGAAAAGCAGAAAGTGTGAGCATTGAGACTGGAAATTAGGTGGGTGGAAGTGTTGATGGATGCCTGGGACTGAGAGAAGCAACAGGGGAGGTTTCAGACCTCCCAAATTCTCCCTGGAAAAGAATTTCAGATGTCACTCACTTTCCATAAATAACTGTTTATGGGTGAGTTTTAAATTTTTATGACTCCAAGGAAATGCCAAGTTTAATGTTTCATATTATAGAACACACAGTGAATTGCTCCATTAAAATAAGGATTGGCTAGAGATTTGAAGTTGTAAGAGTCTGTTTTCATGTCTTTATTATGTTTTGGTATGTAGTAATCATACTGCGGTGAAAATAGGGTAAAACAAACCTTTTATAAAAGGAGAATTAAATAAAAATTTTGGTGCTCAAAACTATAATTACAAAGGATTAGGTGGGTATTGGAGCTTGGGCACTATGGAGAATTATTTTCATTTATGCTTGGTTAAATGCAGGCAACGCTGCTGCAATTTGTTGTGATTATAACCAACATGGTTGGCATCCTCTAAGCGAGAAATATGGGTTGAAGTACCACTTAACTTAAATCTTAAATCTTTTCCAAATCAGTGGCAATGAGTTGCCAGTTCTTATTTAAAGAAAGGGCAGGAATTAGTTGAAAGAGATTACCCACAATTCATTTGAATGTGGCTGTGTTAAAAACACATCTTGGAAATTTACTCATTTTATGGAATTCACTTTCTGTCCCCTACAATGTTAATAAATAGCAGAGATAGAATCTGAGCTTTTTAAATGAAATATCATGAGCATATCAAAAAGAGCATGGAAAAGCCTTGAAAATCAACGTTTCTGAGAATTAATTCCTTTCAACCCCTCTAGCTTTCATGCATGGTCCTTTTATGAGCCATCTTTATGCCCCTGCCTGAGGCAGGGTCATAGAGAGTTGGTGACACTCTCATGATAGGAATAGCAGCATTTTTCATCTCATACATGAATCTTGAAAATTGTGACTACTTATTGGTCTAGTGTCTCAATTCTCTAACCCACAGTCGTTTCTTTTCTTTTCTTTACTTTTCTTTCTTTCTTTCTTTCTTTTTCCTGACTATAGTTCTCTGACCTTTATTCTCTTTACCAACATGCCTACTCGGGCTTACTTAAACATGCCCAAATTTGGACCAAAGTTTAAAAGGCAAGCTTCTTTCTACCTCGTTTTCTCTGTATTTCTCTGAGTAAGTGGGTTGGTATACCCAAATATAGGATCTATTTTGCTGTTTGGAGAAAATAGCCAAATGCTGAAAGGCTCCCAGAGAAACTACAGATCCCCACAGAAGTTAAAGCAATATCTATTTTCTGTAGATGAATAATATAAACGATGGGGGAGTAACAGATTTGTCGGAGTCACTAACAATTTTTCAATACACTAAATATACCACATATTTCCACAAGTCAATGTGATATATTGGAAAGAGCAGTGCTATGATTCAAGAGATCAGTTTGTCCAGGGACACACAACTCATCCCAAATTAGCCACAAGAGAAGAAAAGGAAAGAGCAGTGAAACAGAGAGAGAGAGAGAGAGAGAGAGAGAAATTCGTTCTAACTAAAATAGAGGTATCAGAAGGCCAATTCCATAAGAATTTCATCCTTTCTATCTTCTCACAACTTCCTGAGTCATGTGTGAGTGCTATTCACATGTCTTCCATTGTTTATCACAGAAATAAATATTTACAGGTGATATTCATTTCCTGCAGAATTTTTTGGTCTTAAGGAAAATGTCTATATAGAAAATGTTTCTAAAAGCTGAACATGGGTTTCTGTTTGGATTTTACTTTATTTATGAGTAGACTCCACTCCAGGTTTAATTTTAAGACTTTACATTGCTCTCAGTAGATAATAGTAATAATAATTTATCGTTCTGTGCTGTTTTCTTATTTCTTATGTCCTTTGCCTTCATATGGTATCCTAATGCTTTCCTGGTATGTGAAGATGGGTGGATGATAATTAGTAGCCATGAGTCAAGAGTCATAATTGATTGTATTGGGATTAATGTTAGAATGGATAATTCCTACCCTAGAAAACAGGAGCCTTTAAGAGTCAGCTATAAACAAAAATCACTAGGAAGTGTCTAAGTTTGAATCTTAACATGACTGAATCCAAACACTAGCAGAAGTAAAAAATTCAGTTTCTTTTCACTGAACCAAGGATTCAAACCGGGTAAATGGGGACGAGAGAGGCTAAAATTTGTTAAGGCGAAATGTACATGTCTTTGGGCATATACAGATATTCTTGGCGTCCCTTATCTGCTTAAACTGTAGCTATTACTGCTCACAAACCATTATGTGCTTTTCTTATTGGTATGGTTTAGATATGAGGCATCCTCAAAAGCTCATGCATAAGACAATGCAAGAATTTTCAGAAGTGAAATTAATTAGATTATGAGGGGTATAACCCAATGAGTGGATTAACCTACTGATGTGGATTAACTGGGTAGTAACAGTAGGTAGAGAGGATGTGACTGGAGGAATTTGGGATGTGACTTTGGGGTCTATGTTTTGTTCCATGTGAGCTCTCTGTCTTACTTTCTGGTTGTCATGTTCTGAACCTCTCCACCACGCCCTTTCACCACGGTATTCTGCCTCACCTTAGTCCCAGAGTTAGGAAGTCAGTCACCATGTATTGAACCTCTGAAACTCTAAGTCAAAATAAACTTTCTTCCTCCTCTATACTGCTCTTATCAGGTCTTTTGGTTATAGTAACACAAAAGCTGATTAAAATACTTATCTATCACCAACATACCTAGAAATCAGAACTAAAAGAATTCTTGGAATGTTCTATCTTGAATTAGAGTAGTTTGAAGCCTAGAAGCAAAATTCTTGATGAGTTTTAGGAACATCTAATTCTCTGCATATTAGATTCACAACCTGTTTTTAATTGCTTGGTTTGTTTTGGTTTTAAAATAGCCTAAATTGTGGGTTCCATCCAACCCATTTAGAAGATCTGAAATTTGGTCTCAGGCATTAATATTTGTTTTAAAACTTTCTAGCTGATTTAAATGCACAAGCAAAATTGAACTGTTGAATTCTACCAATCCTGGAAGTCAACTTAGTCTTTTAGAGAAACTTAAGTTATTGACTTAATTTTGCAGTATAAAATATTATGAAATGAAGGAAGAATAGTTAAGTTATAAATCATTGAAAATTATCCTTCATTATGTTGATTCATCCAATAAACATTTATGGAATATCTAGTCTGTGCCAAACAGAGTTACCAAGATTTCCAACAAAAGGCAAAATCGAAAGAGACTGTTGGTCCTCCGTCTTTTAAGGAAACACAAAGCCCACTACTCCTCTGTACTCATGGGTCAATAAAAAACATCATCAATAGCTCAAGGCCATTTAAAAAATTTCCCTTAAATTCTTCCTTTGCTCTCATCCTGGTCTTCCATAGGTTTCTCGGCTTAAGTTGAGATTCTTCTGCCTTGACATTCCAATTCTGCCTCTGGTCTTGGGTCTTGAGTTTGGTGTTTTTTGCATGTTTGTTGGTTGTTGTTGTCTTGTTTTTACCATCTGTTTGCCATTCACCCATGGTTTCCTGCAGTGTCTTTGGTACTCAGGGTGCTCTCTGACTCAAGTCTAGGCTGTGTTGGGTAGGTTTGATGTTCAGAGAATGACCTCTTGGTAGTTTATTTCACTCTTAAAATGAGAGCATTCTAATTCACATGTATCTACTCTTCTACATCAGAAAATAAAAGTTTTGGTGAATTTGAGTAGTGAAAAAGCATTTTCTATACACTAACAATGCAAGAGATTAGTTCATCATGGCTGGTAAAAATATGCTGAATGCTCACAAAATTGCAGGCTCTTAAGAACTGGTTCTCAAATTCAGTTGTGTATCAGAATCAAATGGTACTGGGTTGGAGGGAGAGAATAGAATTCCTAGGTACCACTCAGAGCTACTGAATCAGAAGCTCAGGAAGGGGAACTGGTTTAGAGGATGGCAAGATGATTCTTAAACACTTGTCAGATTAGGGCTGGGGATGTAGCTCAGTTGGTAGAGTGCTTGCCTTGCAAGCACAAGGCCCTGGGTTTGATCCCCAACACCGTAAGAAAAAAAACTTGAACTTGTCAGATGAGAAGGTGGAAAGAAATGTCATTATTTGCCCCCACCCAAAACCCAAACATACTATATGCCTTCTTCTTTTTTTCTTTTCCTTCTTCTATTTAGAAGTTACAAGAAACTCATAAAATGAATTCCACTGGCTTGTAGCAGAGACTAGGAGGAAAAGGAAACTCAGTAAAAGAACACTTGTTTTGTAAGGTGGTCACAGCGTGGGTTAGTACCTCAGAAATTTTCATTTGCCACATATTTTGCCCAAGTGTTTTTACATTTTGATAATATGCTTCTGAATGAATTAGTTTAAAAGGCCTTATTCTGCAAACCCATAACTGTAGTTTTCCCTTTAAAAACCATTGCTCTTTCCAAATTTATAAGTCTTTTGAAAAGAAAAAGAAAACAAGATAGTATCAAAAACAGATAAGCAACAATCAATAATGGATCAGCACTTTTACTTTGAAAAGAAAAATATGTGTCATCTACCTCTAAAGATTAACAGGTACCCTTTAATTTATTTTGAAAACCTGGTGACTAGTTGTATAACTCCATCACATCTCCCTAAAAGTATTTGTGTTCTTTGTGGACACAGTATGGGGCTTCTCAATCTTTCTAACATCCCTCTTTAATTACACAGCAGGCCACTGTGTACTTCACATTCATCCACAGACTCCCCAACTGGTAGGACCATTGTGCTGAGCACAGTATGAGGCCTCTCCATTTCTGCAAAATAGCTTTCTCAAAGAAATTCATCTGTAGACTAATGGTTTCACTACAGATTGTCTTCCTCAAGTGGAAATACCACATTTTTGTTATTAGACCTTCTCTTCGTTCCTTTACCTAAACCACAGTCCTTTCCTCTGCAGAGAAATCCATGGAAAAAAATCGCATTACTGAAGTAGTGTCCTCTCCTTGTAAGAAAAATCTTATGATATGTTTATATCCTTTATATAACAGAAATTGCAGATCATTTATTTTGATAAGAAAAGTTCATATCTTATTCCTTCAATTTTTTTTTTTTAATTTAAGAAATAGGGAGTCTTCTAGGAGTTTCCTTATTCACACATGGCTATTTGGACTGTTCAAGTTTGGGATCAAGTCTGAGTCATTATTTTTATTGTGAAACTATGTAAAGGAACGAACAAAAAGAACAGTTAATGGGCTGGTCTGCATACAAAGTAGTACCCCATTTTCAAACTTCTACTAAAATCACCAAGATATGTAGCCTCAATTTATTACCAGGTAAGATATTTTTATATCAGAATAATGTGCACCAATAAAATTGTCTATATTTTTCATTTCTTTCTTTTTTCATTAGTCATCAATTCATATAAGGATCATGCTGCAATTGCCTATATATAACAGGAACATAAGTAGAACATTGTTTTTGTCCTCAGAATTCTTGAAATTTAAATGATATGAAAGGGATGGAAAAGCTAAGTAAAACAACATCAGAATCACAAGAGATATGTAAAGTGCTTTGTGGGTTATCAGAAGAGGGAGTAAATGTGTACCACTGGAGTTCCATAGGACAGGGGATTTCTCTTTTTTCCATTAATTTAAAATCATCATCTCCATCCTTCAAGAATATAGTGGACAAAAAACATCAGTTGAACAAGTATTCATTAAATGTGATCCTAGCATCCTAGCATGCTTTTTTTTTTTTTCTTTTTTTCTTTTTTTTGGTACTGGGGATTGAACCCAGGGGCACTCCACCACTGAGCCACATCCCCAGCCCTATTTTGTATTTTATTTAGAGACAGGATCTCACTGAGACACGGCACCCAGCCTAGCATGCTTTTCAATGTAAGAAAATTACCCTTCCTCCATAGAAGAATGAAGTAGGAAAACATAGCTGCTTCCTTTCATCTCCCCTGTCCCTGAGGGTAGGACATGAATGGCTCAAGGCAGCCTGCCCTCCTGGCACAGGCACACTGCCCTAAGGTAGCACCACTGATTGTCCACCTCTTAGTAGACTGCCAGTTATCCTCACGGATTGGGACACAGAAGCTAAATTATTCTCATCAAAATCAAATTTCAGCTTTATTAAAAAGTAGACAAGGCTGGGCGTGGTGGCGCACACCTGTAATCCCAGCACTTGGGAGGCTGAAGCAGGAGGATGGTGAATTCAAAGCCAGTCTCAGCAATTTAGCGAGGCCCTAAGCAACTCAGTGAGACCCTATCTCCAAATGAAATACAAAATAGGGCTGGGGATGTGGCTCAGTGGTCGAGTGCCCCTGGGTTCAATCCCCAGTACCAAAAAAAAAAAAAAAAAAATAGACAAATTTATCTTCAGAACTTCAGACCATTCTTTCTGATTCTTTCCATTGTTATTAAGCAAAATAATTTATACCTATTTGCCTCAGAAATCCTGGGGCACATTCTATGGAAGTATAATTTTAGAGCTGTCAAAGTCACGTAAAGACATGAATGAACTGATATTCCACATATTTATCAATAGTGAAGAGAAATAACTGTTAATACTAACTCACTATCGTTGCATAGATTATATAGTTTGCAGCATATTTTTGCCTTCATTTTCTAATTTGCTCCTCTCAACAGTTCTATAATGTATTCTTACATGGATTGTAATCCATTCTGACTGGTAGTATGAATAAGGGCAAAACATAATGTCATTTATCAGAGCTATTCAATAAGCAAGTGCTGTTGCCATTAAACACTAAATTTTCTGATTTTAAATCCATTACTAAACAGATAATGATGAAAGTTCAGTTACCCATTTTGTTCTAAGAAAGATATTTGGAAACCTTTCCAGTTCTTAAGATATCAGACCATAAAGACAGTTATTTACTTTTCCTTCATATTTGCCCAGTTCTTCTTATGTTACTAGGAACATATAAGCCTTCTACTCTAACTCTACTATTTGTCATTCAGATTGCATTAAACCAAGGAAAAAAAAACTCACAGGAAATCAACATTTAAAATTCAAGACTGGAGCATGATTTGGACAAATAAAAGATGCCAAGTGGTATCTGCTGATACCACTGCTGTCACTCAATAGCTTTCTCAGGATCCTCCTCCAGCAGCAAAAAACAAAGTGTCTAAGCTTCGCCAAAGTAGGACCAATGATGATATGGAGTGACAGAGCTTTCAGTGCACGGGAGACAGTTTAGCTAGTTCTTGCATTGGACTCCTATAAGACGCATATGGAGCATTCAGTCTATGAATGAAGCATGTGTGATCTTCAGGGAGAGCCGGCCAAAGCGTTAAAGTGCATGGATTTTAGATAAGTCAGTGTGAACATGTGGCGCCGTGTGAACAAAATGTGATAGTGCCTATCAGAATGAGCCTGCATCTTATTCCTACTTGACACATTAAGCAAAGCTTTCAGTTCTGGGCCTGCTGCTGATGGAATTTTGTTCACAATTGTTTCGTGATAGCTTGTACCCGAATTTTAAAGCTGGAGACACTTCATCTTCCCACCAGGAAAGACTTAAAGGAAACACTGGACACTCAGGAGTGTACTCTGTACCTCCAGGGTTGAGGACTCATTTGTTCCCTTCTTTAGGCTGAAGACCCCAGTTTATTGAATCCCCAGCCCCAATTTTAGTTTACCTAGAGAGACTTTTCTTTCCCACTATCCAATCAATGGACCTGACCAAATCTAATATTTGAGCTGCAATACCACATTCTTAAAATACAATTCTTTGACCAGATATAATAAAGGTGTGATTGTGTTCAACAATACATTTACTTATATAAACAGAACTAGACAAATATTTAAATGTTCATGTTTAATTTATTCTAACCTTCTAATTTATGTCAATATAATTCTTCACTATATTATTTATGGGTCTTTTTAAATTAAGAATGCCTTTGACAGGCTTCCCCAGAAGTCAGAACCAAGAACAAAGTCATAAGAGGAAGTCATTGATTAGAAACTCTGATCTGGAAGATAGAAATGAGAAAAGTAAGAGTGAAGCAGAAAAAGGAGAGAACCCAAATAAAGATAACCCCTGAGTTGGCTCTGCAGTGGTGCATCTGGGTGTTAAATCCCACAAAACATTTACTTTGGAGAACTTATGACAGAGTTAGGACTTTACAGGGTAAGAATGGAGGAAACACATATTTGTGGCTCCTATCTCCCATCAGCCAGGGGTCTGCCCTTTGGAACACTTCCAGGTTGCACTTGAGTGTACACAGTTGCCCCACCCCAGCAGCTGTGTCTGCAGAGGCCTTCACTGAGGGGCTGGGGCCAGGTGTTGTCAGGATGCACCTGCACAAATTGGCCTTGGATGCAGCAGAACTGCTTGCTCCTGTGGCTGCAATGAGAACATGAGGTGGAATATAAGTAGGATATAAGTGCATCAGAGCCCCTTTCCTTTCCTACATTGCCTCACATATACTCCTTCTTTCTTGTTTCTATTCAGACTATAGTCTTTGATTCTGGTTCTGCAAGCCTTGTTCAAAAAGGCATGTCACAGGGTTTCCGTATCAAAATATTATGACTTAAAAATGAGTTATTATTTTTATCCTTTATTTTAAAATAATTATTTGAAAAGAAAAGAATGATAAATGGTACACATTACCTAGTTATTCTATATTTTTATTACATTTTCAAGTGAGACTGTTTAAAATTAAATAATGCATTTATTTTTGTTGTGGTCAAATTTTACTCTTCCTTTCCATGTTTGTTTGGGTTTGTGTGTGTGTGTGTGTGGAATGAAAAAAGAAATTGAAATAAAATACTTGGCTCACTATTTTCAAGTTCTTCTCTAAAAATAAGAGTTCATCTAGGGCATGCATTGTTACCTCAACAGGACAACTATCTTTTTGAGATTTTAAGGCATGTTTGATAATTAGATGAATAAGCTATAAGTGCCATAAAAAGTTGTGGAAGACAGATGTCCATGAAAATGGTGGAGTAAGGAACTCTAAATATCCATCCCTTAATAAAATAACTGATCAATTTGGCCCAAAATACCAAAATCAACTTTTTCAAAACTCTGGTATTTAAACAAAACTTTCCAACAACAAGGATTAAACAATACCATACAAACCCAGATGGATGTTGGTCAGAACAGCAAGATTTACAGCATTGTAACTTACCCTGGTTGCCATTCCCCTCTCTACAGCTCAGTAGTGGCTATCTGGAAACAGCTTCCATTTCTAATACAGGTGCAGTATTAGGGGGAACAGAATGGACTGCATTTACAAAGAATTATATTGTTTTGACCTGTCTTGTGGCTTTCAATGGAGGACCAGTTCCCAGGAGGTTCTTTTGCCTTACCTAACTCATCACTTTTCCAATGATGACAAGGCTACCCAAGGGCATTGTCAAAACAAATAAACAAACAAGTGTCCAGAGAATGTATTAATTGTTCTAGTGTATAGCAATGAATTTCACAGTTGGGGCAAGCAATAGCTTAACTAAAATGTGGGAGGAGATCCTGGAAAATGAGATACTTTTAAGTTAAGGCTTCAAAAGCTCTAACATATTCCTGAGAAATTATGAGTCCACATGCATAGAAAGAATTGTTTGCATGTTCAGAAGAAACTCCACCCTATTATCTTGCTGATAGTTGATACTGAAACTCTATTCAAGAAAAAAAGTGAAGTCTAGAGCAAGGTTGCAAACAGTCTAGCTGAGTATTGGAGCTGTACTCCAAAACATAAAGATCCCATCTGCAAGGTCTGGAGGACGTGGAAGTTACAATTTGTGTCCATATGCTTAAAATAATTGCTGTCCAATGATTAGCTCACAATTGACATAACAAAAGAGAAACTTCAGCCTCCCCTCCTCCAAAACACAATACAGATTCGCAAAACGCACAATAATTACAACAGCAGCAAAAACAAATGGGACAGAAAGGAGGAAAATCCTTTTTCTAGAAGTGCCTTTATAATACTCAAAATGTACAGTTTTCATTTAAAAACTATATCATGAGGCATGAAAATAAAAAAGAATGTATAGCCAAAATGTGCTGGGAAGTATATCATAGCAACTGTCTCTGAGAGAACTCACACACTGGACTCCTGGATAAAGACTTTAAATCATATATTTTAAGTATGTTCAAGGGCTTAAAGAAGAACATGTCCAAAGATCTAAAAGAACCATCAGGAAAATGTATCACCCCAGAGAAAAGGCCAATAAATAGAAATTATTAAAAAGAATCAAATAAGAATTTTGGAATTGAAAATTACTGAAATGAAAACTTCACTAGAGAGACAAAACCACTGATTTGAAAAGGAAGAAGAAACTAAACAGTGAGCAGTAAGTTAGGTAAATTGAGATTATTTAGTCTGAGGAAGAAAAAGGAAAAAGAGTGGAGAAAACAGTCCATATGGCCCTATGGGATATCAACAAGTGCACTAACAAGTGCATAGTTAATGAAGCAAGGAAAGACAAAGAGAGACAGGTAGAAAATTTACTTAAAAAAAAGAAGAAGAAATTCCCCTAGATATCATTTAGTCCACTAGCCTTGGAATGATGAAATAACCACTCGGTGTTCAGCCTGAAACATGGCCTGGATAATTACTGGCAGAGCCAGGCTGGGAGCCTGATCCCATGTGGTACTGGATATAAGAATTCGGAGGTAGAAAGATCCAGTCATAAGAATTTGGTGATGACTTGGGAAGGATTGGTAATGAGAAAGAAGAGCCAGGTGGACCCTAGGAATTTGGGGAAGCAACAGGGCAGGGTAGGGTGAAGTGGCACCAGTTATGAGAAGAAGGCATTTACCGAGGTGGTGGTCAGAAATGGCCTTACAGGTAGTAACACTGGGAATACAACTTCGAGCTTCTCACACATCTTTTGTTTTCTCCAGCACATATATTGCTTTCTTGGGTGGCAGAGAAGAAAATGCTTTGTATGTGGGTCTTTTAATAATTCTTCCCCTGATATTCAGAAGGAAAATAAGATAATTTTGCTCTAGTTGCTGAAGAACCACAGAAATAAAAAATTTAAATGAGACTTAAAAAACCAAGAGTATCTGAAGAAATAATGGTGCCAAACTTCCTGAATTTGAAGGTAAATATTAATTGAAACATTCAAGAAATTCAATGGACTAAAAATGATCTACATTGAGACATTACCATAATCAAATTGCTGAAAGACTCAAAGAAAATATTATGAAAGGAGTAGGAGTAAAGTAACTTATCACTTAAAAAAGATCATCCATATGATGAGAGCTGATTTCTCATTAAAAAAAACATGGAAGCAAGAAAGTAGTAGAATGAAGTATTCTTCAAAGTTTTGAAAGAAGAAAAAAACAACCTGGCAATCAACAATTCTCTTTGACAAAAATATCTTTTAAAAATAAAGGAGGAATTAATTAATTCTCAGATAAGCAAACTCTGAGTTTTGCTGCTAGATCTGTTGGAAATGATGAATGAAAGAAATGATGCATGAAAGCATGGAACCTTTTCAGATAAAATGAAAGCATGGGTAGACAGGCTCACACTCAACACACAAAAAAGGAAAGACAAGGGTAAGCTAACTACATAAGTAAATATAAAAGTCAGTATTGGTGTGCTTTTTGCTTGTAATTTCATTTTTTAATATCTGATTTAACAATAAATTCATAAAACAATAATTACAGGCCTATGTAGATAGGGGCGAAATGTGTGAAGATGTAATTTGTGAAAATAAAAATAGAAATGAGAGGAATGAAACTAAATCAGAGCAAAAATTTTGCATACTTTGCAAATTAGGTGGTACTAACTCAAACTAGATCATTATAAATTAAATGTCAATTAAAATCTCCAGGACTATCAGTAAGAAAACAAATACATACATATATATGTATGTATAATATATATAAATATATATTAAAAGAACAAAACAATTAAAGTAGTACAGTAGAAATATCAATTTAACACAAGTGAAGACAGTAATTGATAAATTAATCCACAAAAGAGGTGGCATATAGAAAACTATTAGAAACATGGCAAAAATAAACCTTTTCTTAAAAATAATTACATTAAGTGTAAATGAATTAAACTGTTCATATAAGAGGAAGAGATTGCAGAATGGATAAAACAACATGATCCAATTCTTACGTATCTAAAAGAGAAGCGTGATAGTTTAAAAGACACACATAGTTTGAAAGTGAAAGGATGAGAAAAGATATTTCATTCAATCGACCAAAAGAGAACTAGGTGATTATGTCAATATTGGACAAAATAGACCTTAAGACAAATATTGTTATGAGAGACGAAGAGGAAATTATATAATAAAAGGGTCAATCCATATAGGAGAGATAAGATTACATATATGTAGTCACCTAAAACTCAAGCTTCAAAATACATGAAGCAAATAATAACTAGGAAAATAGGGTATCTAAAAGGAAGACTAGAAAGTTAAATAATTGTAGTTGTAGACTTCAGTCCATAACTTCCAAAAATGGATAGACAATGAGAAAGAAGATCTGAAAGACTAGACGGGAAGACTTGAACAGCACTACAAACCAACTAGCCCTAGCAGACAGTAGGGCGCACTCCTCCACAAAACTCATTCTTCTCAAGATCACACTGAACACTCTCCAAGATAGACCACAGGGTTAAGCCACAACAATGTCTCAATAAATTTAGAATATTAAAGTCACATAGCAAAATATGTTCTCTGTCAAAAATGTGATGTAATCAGAAATTGATGCAGAAGGAAATTCAGAGTGTTTACAACTATATGAAAATTAGACACCATCCCCCTAAATAATAATAAGTCAAATAAATGATAGGGGAAATTAGAAAATACAGTGACATGAATGTAAAAAATGACACAAAATGCTGAAATTATGAAATGATGTAAAAGTTGTGCTTGGGGGGAAATTTGTGGTTGAATTACCCATGTTAAGAAAAAGAAAGATCTCAAGTCAATAATCTAATTTTCCACCCTAAAAAAGAACAAACTAAACACAAAGCAAGCAGAAGGAAGGAAATAATAAACATTAGTGTAAGGATAAACAAAATAGAGATTAGAAAAATCAAAATAGAGCTTAGAAAATCATCAAATTATGTTCTTGAAAAAGATCAACAAAATTAATCAACTTAGTAAACAAAAAAAAAAAGGGAAAGAAGAATCAAATTACTAAAACCAGAAATAACAATGGGGACTTTACAATAGACATTACTGAGAAAAAAAGATTTCTGAAAGAATACAATGGATAATGATATGTCGATTATTAGATAACTTCAATGAAATGGAGAAATTCTTGAAAATGCACAGTCTACAAAAATTGATTCAAGAAGAATAAAAATTCTCAGTAGACTTATGACAGATAATGAGATTGAATTGGTAATCAAAAACTTCTGACAATAATAAAAATAGCAAATAGCCTCACTAGTGAATTCTATAAGACGATTGAAGAAGAATTAACACCAATGTTTATTATATTTTTTCAAAAAATGTAGGAGGGAATACTTAGCTATTCTATGAGGTCAGTGTTACACTGATAATAAAGTGAGACTCCTACTGTCCCCAAACCTCCCCCCAAAAAAATAAATGAGAAGAAGAAAAAGAAGAGGGAGAGGAAGAAGAAGAAAAGGAATAAAGCTACCGACAGCATTTCTTATGAATATAGAGGCTCATGTTCCAAATAAAATGGTAACAACTGAATTCAGCAGCATATTACAGGAATAAACTATCACACTGTACCTCATAAACATGTGAAAATATTACATGCTAATCAAAAAGTTTTTAAAAATATTTAAGGAGATGGAAATGTTAACTGCACTAATTTGTTGGCAAGGATGTAAAGAAATTGGAAACCTAAAACATGACCAAGAGGAATGTAAAAACGTTGTAGACACTGTGGTAAACATCTGGTCATCCCTCAAAAAGTTAGAGTTACCATGCAACCCAGAAACTACACTTCTAGGTATATTCCAAAAAGAAATAAAAATACAAGTCAATAAAAAATTGCAGATGTATGTTCATAACAGAATCATTCATAATAACCAACAAGTGGAATGTCCCAGGAAGAGAAATAAATAAATAAAATGTGATATACAGTGAAATTATTTGAACATTAAAAGGACACACAACAACATTTAACCTTGAAAACATTATGCTGAGTCAAAGAAGCCAGTCACAAAGGTCCCCAACTTGTATGAGACTTTTATGTGAAATGTCTGTTATGGTTTGGATCTTAAGTGTTCCCCAAAGACTGATGTGTTAAAGGCTTGGTCCCCAGCTGACAGAACTCTTGGGAGCGGGTTGACTTTTTGAGGAAGTAGGGATCACCAGGGGTGTGCCCTCAAGGGGATACTGGGAGTCAGCCTCCTCCTCTCACTTTGCTTTCTGGCTGCAGTGAGATGAGAAGATTTCCTTGTACAACCCACCATGATGCCCTGCCCCTCCACAGGCCCAAAGTGATAGGGCCAACCAACCATGAACTGAAACCTCTGAAATCATGAGTCAAAGTAAATCATTCTTCCTTATAAGTTGATTTATCTCAGGTATTTTGACATAGTAACTAACTCATATAATGTCCACGAAAGGCAAATTCATAGAGACAGAAAATAAATTATTGCTTGCCAAGGTCTGGGAAGAAATGAAAATGAATTATAACAGCTTAATGGATAGTGGTTTCTTTGGTGGGAGGAGATGAAATTGCTCTGAAATCAGACAGGGGTATTGATTGTGTAAGTTTGCACAAACACAAACACCATTAAATTGCACACTTGAAAATGATTAACAGTATGTTAAATGAATTTAATCTCCTTGTGTGTGTGTGTGTGTGTGTGTGTGTGTGTGTGTGCTAGAATCAAACCCAGGGTCTCACACAGGCTAGGCAAGTGCTGCGCAACTGAGTGACACCCAGCTCTCAATAAAATAGCATAAACCTTACTGAACAAAATATCAAATATTTAAGTTCTTTTCAGAATTAAAATTAGGTTCTTATCATACAATAAAGATACATAAATTTCCAAGAGTAAAACAAATGCTGTTAATTCTTCATTTCGCAGCATCTAGAATTTTTACCCACTCAAGGTTAAAACAATAAGGATTGTAAGATTCTGTGAACATCCCTCTTAGGCTGCTGCACGAAACGAAAGAAAAAGTGGGCTTTGCCGTTTAGTATGGGAACTGGGCTATTCCTTTGAATTAAACAAATGTAAACATTTTTATCTCTAATCATTGGATTCTCAGGAATAATGGACTTTAACTATAGCTTCCAGTTATATTCATTTAAATTCAGATTTGTGGCTAAAATCAAAACTCTTTCAAGTAAATTAAATAGAAACACAAATTTATGTCTGTATCTCCAGCACTGGAGGTAGAGCTAGCTCCTTGATGTAATTAAATCCTTCATCATTTGGAGCCGTTCTAAGAGCGCACTAATTGTGCTCACACTGAAAACTTTCAGGCAACAAATCACACGCTAGGCCTCTTCCTGTGCTATCATTCCAACTCCACTTCAGCACAACGCGCTTCCTCCCAGGGCTTGCTTGTGCCTTAGTTAGCACATCAGCTTCCTTCCCAGCCAGATCATAATGAAATGCACAATGCATCCTAAGATGTGTCTGTTTCAAAGTGTTTAGGAGAGGCAAGATGAAGACCAATAAAGTAAACACACTAAAACTGGCAGTTTCTGATATTAACTGTCTCCATCACTATTGGTCACTTGATAAACATGTATTTAGTGATTGCTCATTCTTCAGCTGGGCACAGCTCTTGACAAGGAATTAAAGTTTAACATTGCCTGCCTTGCAGAAGACCACAGTGTCTTGGAGGACACAGAGAGAAAAAAAAGTAAGTGATAATTTAATGTGGCAAGTACAATGACAGAAATTTGCCTTAATGGGAACAGAGAGTGTTATAGTATAACCCGTTGTTGGGGATGCTTCTTAGGAAAGTAAAGATCACTCTTGTGGCTAAGAGGCAACTAGAGAGAGAGGAGAAGGGAAAAGAATTCTTGGCAGGAGACACAGAATTAATAAGAACACACAGGTAAGAAACAGCAAAGAGTACGGGTAAACTGTAAAATGATTTCCCTGGAAAGGGCCAGATCATAAAAGGCTTTATATACCATGTTAAGGAGGTTGGATCTTACCTTATAGCAGCAGAAACCTACTGAAGGTTTTTAAGCTGCAGCAAAGTACAGGTTGATTTGTGCTTTATGTAGTACATTTCTGAAGGGATATGGAATTTCAGGAGATTTACTAGAAAATTTTAAAGCAAATACTCTGGATGCCACATATTTCATGCATAATAATAAAAAGGCTTCAAAGTTGCTGCTTATCTCTGCTAAAAATGGTGCCTATGGGTATGAGTACAAATGGATGGAGAATAACTTGGAAACCTAAATACTATTCATCACAGGAATTCCTTCTGGGTTAGGAGCAGATGCCAAACTAGTGGGTAGGAATTTAGCCCAAAATCAGGGTCTGCAATTGACCACAACTATCATAAAACCTGAATTATTTGAAAAACAAAAGGTCAAGGAACCCTAAATCTCAAAAAACAGTTACCAGTATGGTGTCTTGTGACATCTATGGATTCCTCAGTTCTAAAACAATGCCCAATCCAGAATGAAACATTGGATTTGAACATTTTCTAGTAATCTTGAAGAATTAAATACAAAAGCAAAACAATCAATCAGATTACCACAAAATCTAATTGACATGGTACTTTTTGTCTTGCTTGCTCTTTAGAAAGCTTTTATTGACTGAATCAGATTGACCATCAATGTAGTTATTGCAAACATTGTAAAGACCACAATGCATTGTAAAGACCACAGTGCACAACCATTTGGCAAAGCTATCAATTGCTCTGCAGTAAATCGTGAATATAGATATGGCCAGAGGACAAAGCAGAAAACAGTTGAGACGAATCCGAGATAAAGCATAAAAGCATAGACTCCTCTTTTTTCTTCTCTCTGAAAACTTTCATCTCATAAATTGAAACAGTGTCTTATTGTCCTGAACAAAATCCCTCCTTTCAAAGGGGAAAACACCATGAAAATTAACGTCCACTAACATCAATGTTTGTTTGAAGTTAAGAGTCTATTATAACTCCATTAGAAGAGAATTGCTTGTGGCATCAAATTACTGTGGGAAACCAGTCCATGCTCCGCCTTCCCATACACACATTGCTAAGACCCCGTAGAGAATCCATTAGTGGGACCCAGAGTCACACTAGCCTATAATTTTTCTTTGCCTTAGGAAAACAGTAGCCTGTAATTTTTCTTTGCCTGAGGTTTTAAAAGGGCTGTCCCTAGCTGAGGCTCATGCCTGCTGTCATAGTCTCAAGTCCAACTCGAATCCTAGCTACCGTCTGTACACCTTCTCAAGAAAAGAAGAAGACTCAACAGAAACAGCCTTTCTTGCTTTATAGTTCATCTAGTGAGCAAAATTTCCTTTTATACATGCTCTTTCTTGATTTTCCATTGTAACTTTGAATTTAAGTTTATAAAATAATCTCAAATATTTAACATTAGGTAGTTCTTTTACTAAAAGTTTTCATTACATTTTGTAAGCTTAATACCAGTACTACGAAAATTTAACTACAGTTAGTTAAAACTGATTCTTTATCACTAAAGAAAGCCATATTTTAATGATCATGATACAATGTTCAAATACATTATATTGAAGTACCTCAGCCTGAGGTTGCTTTGAAAGGTAGTTTTTATTTAGTTATAGACACAAAAGCTGTTTTCAGAATAGGTCAAACGTGGATTATTTATTCACACAATAATTTTTACTGTTCATGGAGGAAAAAAGAGATGTGAATCTTAAATCTATGAGCCTATGTATTTTAAAGGCACAATTTCAGTTATTTAAAACTTGTTTTCCAAAATCTAAGCCATGTTAAAACTCATGATTGGACTCACTTGAGTCTCCTCTAAGTTGACTCTTCTAAAGCATTAGACTAATGAGAAAACAGCAATGTCTTCCCAAGAGGGTCTTTTGTCATTATTTTTGGATATTTTAAAATATAATGTGTCTTTTCCCTCTCTGATGGTTCTTAAATTCCTTGGAGGAGGCGGGAGTCTGGAAGAACAAGGGAAATGTCAGAAGACATACTGTTTTGGGTATGTAAGTATAATTCATGTAAGTCATATTTTGCTTCCTGCAACCTTTGATCTTTGGGTAATTGGCCTTTTTGACCATACGGTATTGTCATCCAGGATAGAAGTTCTGATTATATGGCAACAGGGTATAATGATATATCAACTAAAAATGGACAACATTCTAGAAAATTCACAGATGACCATGCATTCAGTCAATGAATAGTTAATAAACAGAAGCATTTTGGCACTATCCTCTCTTCTTGAACTACATCTTTCACTTGGCTACTCTCTAGGTTCTTCTCTTTTACTCACTTTGTACTTTCTTCCTTGTCTCCATCTCAGATTTCCAACTTTTAAACAGTGGAATTCTTTAGCATTCAGTCCTGGAGTCTTCTGGGTTTTTTCTACATACCAACAAACTCTTGATGGTCTCATCTCATCCATGGTTTTAAATACCACTTTATACTGATGACTTTCAGGTTCATAAATTCAATCTTACCTTCTCATGTCCAATTCTGTTTTTGAGTCCCATTATTGAATTTCTGAAAGGTATCTCAAATCTAACTTTTCTAAAATTGAACTCTCGATATTTTTCCCCTTGACCTTACTTTTACCTCAGTTGCCCTACATCAATAAATAGAAATTCCATCTTTCAACTGTGAAGGCCAGAAAATATATATCATCTTTGTTTCTTCCCTTTCATACTGCAGATATTATCTATTAACAAATCCCTTTGGTTCTATTATTCCAAAATATTTCAAGAATCCAACTATTTTTCACCAACATCACCACCTTCAACCCCTAACACAAGTTACCAATGTTTTTTGCCTGAATATCACAGTAATTTGCAACTACCCTTTCTGCTTACTCTGCTACTTTCCATTCACCATATTACAATCTGAATTGATCCCTTTAAACAATAAAGCTCACATTAAAATGCTTCAGCTCAAGAATTTCCCATATCATCATATCTTGCTCAGAATAAATTTACAAGTTTTAACATTGCTTACAAGTGACTTCATATTCTGGTCCCTGCCCATTTCTCTGGCCTTATCTCATACAACTTTGATGGTGCTCTCTGCCCCAGTACATTGGTGTATTGTCTTTTTTGCTATTCCTTGAATATGCCAAGCACATTTCCACCTTAGAACTTTGCAATTGCTATCCCCTCTGACTGGAGAACTATTTATAGGCATCACTGTATCAATTTATAAAAGTTTATACCCAAATATAACTTTAAAAGAGAAGCCTTCCTTGACCACTCTAAAATAGCACACTCCACCATTTCTCTGTCCATATCTCTTTACTTTGATTATTTAACCTAGTAGTATTCCAGAATAAAAACCTAATACAGATTTATTTGTTTATTGTCCCTTTTTCCCACCCAAATGGGAAGTGACTTTGTATTATTCTTTGAAGAATATTCAATGGCTAAGGCAGTACACAGTAGATCCTTGAACAACTGAACAATATATGAATCAATGAACTCTTTTTGCCTCATTCTGGGATATATGGTCTACTGACTTCATATTAAAAGTACTTTTAAAATTTGTCTGTTTTGAAGAAAGAGGCATCAGCTTCCCATACAGTCTTAATTTCTTGAATATCTGCTTAAAATATGAATGATTATATAAGGTTTATAAATAAGCCTGCTACTTTGGCAAAGAAGCAACCATGGAATCACTTGCTATTAATTTACTAATGCTGACTTACCTTTCTTCAAGCTGGTAAAAACATTTGCTGGTAAAATTATTCTTTTGCTGGTAGAATTATTCTCATAGAGGGCCACTTAGTCTAAAACATTTAATTTTCTGGTCTATTTCAGTTATCTCTACCGATTAATACTTGCTTGAATGCTCTTATAATAAACTTTAAATCTTCACTAAAAAGTCAGAAAACTTATCAGAAATATTTATTTACATATTAGACATATATATGTCTAATGAATGAATTTTAAGAAATGAATTTTAATGAAATGAATTTTAAGAAATATCATGAATTTTAAGAAATATCTTATTTGTATGGGCATTAAGACAGTAGATATTGGCTCTCATTCATTGTTGTGGTTCTTGGATTAAAGGTTTCAGTGCACATTTATGTACTTCATTTGAGGCCAATTTAATCACTTATTACAACCAAACAAGACAAATATATAGAAACCTTCCTGGGAAATACATGTACTGTGAAATTCCATTTCAACTTTCCAAATCCACCTAGAAAGTCAAAGAGAAATACATTACTCCCTTCCCCCACTCACCCCACAACCATTGCCCAACATGCACACCCTACAAGAAAGATTCTGCCATACATTTTCAGATTCTCTTGTAAAGAAAGGCTAGAATTCTTTCCTAGAATATTTTTACAGCTACTCTTCTTACTTGTTGATGACAGCTTCCTAGAATTCATCACACTGATAGAACTCTATTCTCCCCATTTCTGTTAGGTGAATCCTTTTCAGGATTCAAATAATATATTACTGTTTGTCAAATATACAGATTTTAGCAGCACTTTTTCCCTAGGTGTGTCTCAGTCAAACACAGTATATCTGCTTAGTGTTATCCATCACAAGAAGAATAATACACTTGGGTTTTCATACATTTCAGATCAAACTTAATTCATTTTCTAGCAAGTGGTGAGTGCTATATGGTCCAGGTTTTTTAACAGGACCTTTTTTCTGGCAGCAGCAGAACTCAGTAAGCCTTCATATGGAATACTTCTCAATAATGACACTCTCCTGGATATTCCTGTATAGATATTCTTTTCTGGAATCATTTCTTTGGCATGCTATGGATTCATGTATAATGTATGAACATTACAACAATAATACTTCAATTTCTGCCTTCTTGTACTTTGTGTGATTCTTGTCAATAATTTTGTCCTCATATATGCTGTACACCCTAGTATACATTTTTACCATTTTTTGCTTTAATTAGGTAAAGACGTTTCAATAAAATTTTAAGATGAAAAGTAATATATTTTCCTACATCCCAACCATTTGAGACACCTTTGCTTCCTTCATGCAGACATGAGTTTCTATCTGAAAAAAATTGTCCTTCAGCCTAAAGAATTTTCTTGAACATACTTTTTAGTACAAGTCTCCTAGTGACAAATTTATCAGCTTTTGTTAATCTAAAAAAGTCTAATTTTACTTTTTGTATTGAAATATATAGAACTCTATATATTTGTGCCAGATATAGAACTCCTGCTCAACTTCTTTTTTCTCCCAACTATTGAAGAATATCATTCTATTGTCTCCTGGCTTGCATTGTATGTAGTGGGGTGTCATTTGAATTTCTATGTTCCTTGATATGCAGTATATAGTTTACCTCTAAAGACTTTCTTTTCATCAATCACTTTTAGAAGTTAGACTATGATGTACCTAGATGTGGTTTTATTTACATATATCCAGTTTGAGTTTCATTAAGTTTCTTGAACTTCAATAAAATATAAGGAAGAACTGAATTTCCTTGCATCAAAGAAGAAACTTTCAACCCTATTGTTCAAAATTGCTACATGCCTTATATTTCTCTCCATCAGTGATTTCAGTTATACCGGTGCTAGAGATTTTGTTAATATCCAAAAGTCACTGCTGTTCACCTTTTATTTTTATCTGTTTTTATATCTGCACTTCAATTTTGATAGGTTCCAGTGCTGTGATTCGTTGTCATTGGGCATTCTCTTCTGTGGTATCTAACATGAAGTTGAACTCATCCAGTGACATTTTGCCTCAGGTACTGTATTTTCCATCTTAAGAAATTCCATTTGCTTGTTTTTAAAATAGGTTTTGCTTTTTCTTCTAATTACTTTTGTATTTTCTTTCAAATTCTTGAACACACAAATTTAAACCTACTTTAAATTTCTTTTCTGTTCATCCTATTGCTCTAAATAATGGCTCAGAAACTATCTTCTGAGCAAAGAATGGTGTGTATGTTTTCAAAGTGTTTTTAAACACACTCACATGTCATTTTACAACAAAACAAAACAAAAAAAATTGTGAGAAAAATCATCTGTGGTCTTCAAAGTCTAAAATATTTACTTCCTAGCTCTTTACAGAAAAACTCTTGACCCTTATTACACCATTTCTGAAAACATTTCTGCTGACTGACTTGTCTTCTGACTGTGAGCTTTTTAATCTATTTCTTCACAGGTATAGTAATTTATGATTGGATGGTGGCTATTGTAATTTCACATTGTTTGGATTCTGTTGTCTATTTTAAAGGAATGTTGAGTTCTATTCTGGAAGAGTTTTTAAAAAATTTGCAAACCATATTAATACTTTTGAGGCTTGTTTTTCAGCTTATTAGAATGGGTTTAGAATAGTATTGATTCTGGAATTAGTTTAGTTCTACTGCTATGATGGGCCTTCCTGAGATCTCACCTTTTATACCCCAGTTACCAGCTCAACGAGCTCTCTTTATCCATAGTCAAACTGAACACATCTCCCAATGCACTGTGATCTCTGATAGTTTTTCAGTTTATACTCTACTAGTTGTTCTTTGCCCAACCTCATTGACACCAACACAGCATCTGACCAAATACTTTTCATAATTTACCCACACTTAGTACATATCAATACACAAAAAAACCATATAGATTTTATGATTCTTTGTTGATATAGCTTTCTGTTCATCCATGGCTATTATAATAAACCCTCTCATGTGGATATGAATAGCACATTTTCATGAAAGTAACTATTGTCCAAAATTAGTATCTGAAAACTCACATTTATACCCTAAATAGAAAATTCTAAAAACCGTAATATGCAAAATTTGTGTTTTTGAACAATAATTATAAGGACATAATCACATGTACTATAGCATCTACATTTATGAGAGTGAACATGGCAAGTCATATAAAAAACTAATATTTAAAGTGTTTTGATTGACACAATATGTATACATATGCAGTACAATGTAACAATTTGATTAAAGTATATAGTGAATAATAATCAACTTAGAGTAGTAGCATGTCTATCCCCTTAAATTTTTTTAAAAATTTCTTCATGATGAATACATTCAAAATCCTGTTCTATTTTGAGATATATAAAGAATTTTAGCAGTTTTATTGATATATAATTCATATACCACACAATTTCCCCAATGAAAATGTACAATTCAATGGCCATTAGAATATTCATAAACTAGTGTATACAGCCCCACAATCAATCTCCGATCATTTTCATAACTCCAAGGAGAAGCCCACATCCCTTATATACTAAATCCAAGCTCCCATCCCTTCCAGCCCAAGATAACTAATAATCTACTTCCTATCTCCATAGATTTATCTATTATTATTTTAAAAGGAATGATGAAATATGTAATCTTTTGTGACTAGATTCTTTCACTTTACACAATGTTTTCAAGGTTCATCCATGTTGTGGCATGTGTTGGTATTTTACTCATTGTTGTGACTAAGTAATATTCTATCGTGTGGAATCTTTGGGCTATTTCCAATTTGGCTGTTGTTAATAGTGTTCATAAAAACATTCTTATGCAAGTTTTATATAAATATATCATTTTATTTCTCTTGGGTATATAACCTAAGAATGGACTTGCTGAGTTATGTAGTAACTGTATGTTTAACTATTTCAGTACCAGACTATTTTCCATAGTGGTTATATCATTTTAAATTTTAACTAACAATGTATGAATGTACTACTTCTCTAAAACTTGACAATACATGTTATTATTATCCCTCTTTTTTTATTGTACTCACTCCTCTAGGTGTGAAATGATAGCTCATTGTGGTTTTGATCTACATTTCCATGATGGATGATGAGCATCTTCTATGTACTTACTGGACACTTACATATCATCTTTGGAAAACTGTATTCAAATTCTTTGCCCATTTGTTCATTAGGTTGTCATGTTATTGTTTTAATTGTTCTATATACATTTTAGATGCAAATTCTTATCACATACAATGTTTGCAACATTTTTTCCATGCTTTGCGTTGTCTTTTTCTTCATAGTGAAATTTGAAGCACTAAGGCTTTTAATTTTTTTTTTAAATTTTGATTCATTGAACACAAATGGAGTACAGCTATTGTTTCTCTGGTTGTACACAAAGTAGAGTCACACCATCTGTGCATTCATACATGTACACAGGGCAATGATATCTGCCTCATTCTGTTATTATTCTTACCCCTCCACCCCAACTCCACCCCTCCCTTCCCTCTATGCAATCTATCCTTCCTCCATTCTTGCCTCCCTTCCACCCCGCATTACGCATCATCATTCACTTATCAGAGAGATCTTTTGGCCTTTGGATTTTGGGGATTGGCTAATCTCACTTAGCATTACAGTCTCCAACATCATCCATTTACCTACAAATGCCATAATTTTATTCTTCTTTATGGCTGAGTCATATTCCATTGTGTATATATACCACAGTTTCTTTATCCATTCACCTAGGCTTTTAATTTTGATGATGTCTAGTTTACCTATTCTTGTTTGTTTGTGCCTTTTGTGTCATACCTCAGAAACTGTTTCTTAATCACAGCTCATGAGGATTTATACCTGAGTTTTCTTCTGAGAAGTTTATATTTTTAGCTCTTACATTTAGGTATTTAATCCATTTTAATTAATTTTGTCTATGACTAGGAGTAGGGTTTAACCTCATTATTTTGCATGTGAATATTCAAGTGTCCTGGCATCTTTATTGAAAAAAATCCCTATTGTTCCCCCACATTGAATTACCTTGGCACCCTAACATTGTATTTTTACTTTGGATGCAAAGAAATACTCTCAGGCACCTTAAAATATTGTCTTCAGACAATATTTTAAGAGTGGACATATATTTGTATTTGATATTAGAGGCTCCCAGAAGTCATATAAAAAGTAAGCTTCTAATATACCCTGAATCCTTATTCTCTCCAGATAAAGGAGTTATATAAATTAGTATGGCTATAATTATACTATAATTGTACAAAATTGGGTTTCCATCCTAATGAATGATCCCTGGTTTCTTTAAAATATTTAAACATTTTCATCATCTATTACCCACCTCAGGCTAGGATAAGAACATATGATTTTGTAATATACAATTTTTTTTTTCTTACTTAAATAAAGTTAAACTGAAAGTCATATTATGAAACCTTCAAGTTTATGAGTTTAGGTCTCAGAGATAGATTAGACCTCTGGATTTGACATTTGTCCCCTTAATAATAATAATTTTGAGGACTTTCTGAGCCTTGTTTTCCTCAACTATACAATTAAGACAATAATAAGATCTCAAATTACTGGTGTAGGGTTTAAATTAGAGGCTATAGCCAAGCGCGGTGGCGCACACCTGTAATCCCAGCACTGGGAGGCTGAGACCAGAGGATTTTGAGTTCAAAGCCAGCCTCAGCAACGTAGTGAGGCCCTAAGCAACTCAGTGAGACCCTGTCTCTAAATAAAATACAAAATAGGGCTGGGGATGTGGCTCAGTGGTCGAGTCCCCTGGGTTCAATTCCCAGTATCAAATAAATAAATAAATAAATAAACAAATAAATAAATAAATAAATTAGAGGCCATAGATGAAGCACTTGTCACCAACTTAGAATTTTAGTGAGAATTTGATACACATTACCTATAATTAATTAACAAATATTCAGTGATTATATATGCTAGATACTCTGTTAGGTACAGAAAATAATAAGATAAAATTCTGTTGTCTCCAGCTTTCTTACATGTTGCCTTAAATTATTCTTTTTAGGGTATGTTTTTATGCTTAGATTTATCCTCTTTGATCTTTAGATGCTCAATGGCTTGTTTTTAATCTATCCTCTCAAAATACAACTTCTAAGATAAAACACAAGGTGATCAAGTACCTTAAACCCATTCACACAAAGGTATGCATTAAAGTTTGTTAAACCATTTATTTCTTCATTTATTCATCAATCCAGTCATCAAAGTTTATTGAACACTTACTGTTGCCATTCACTGAGCAAGTTAGAAATATAAATAAGATGATTTCTAAACCAGAAAAAAATATAAGCCATGAAAATGAGCAACAGGAATATAAGACAATTGGACAATTAATAATAATTGTAAACAAAAATCATAAATGGTAGTCAAAGGAAGATGAGGGAAAATTATTCGAATGTATGATATTCGCACTGGATTTTGATCATCAAAAATAATTCAACAAGAATAGATGAATAATTTCTAAGTGCAGGGAACAGCAATCCAAAGGACAGAATTTTGTTTGATGAAGAGAGAAAAAGGGGGACAAGAATTTCTCCTCCCTCTGGGAAAAATTAATATCTTGAGAACGTGATTAAGAAAACTCAGTACATTTAAGGTATCTGAGGAACGCTCTCCAATGCCTCGTCTTTCCTTTCCTCTCACTGTGAAAGTTTCTTTTGCCTAACCCTGGCTTCATCTCAGCCCTTTGCTTTAAGATATCCAAATAACAGGATTTCTGACTCTATCCTAAATGTTGCCTCTCCTTACCATCTTGTCACAACCGGTAAAGCTGGGTTCACTGATATGAGAAAGACAAGCTTGGAGTTATTACCTTACACATGTCCTTCACAGCCTTAGGACCAGTTTCTGCTGTCTCAGGAGCTCCAGCATCACTCTGCATAGCCAAGGAGGAGCCTGAAGAAGTCATTCCAGGAACTGGCAGGTTTAGTGAGATGACACTTAAAAGCAGAGCAAAAGAAATGAGTCAGATGTGTGTTCAAGGCGGAATAAGATTCAAACTCATAACTGCCTGAGTGTTTGACCAGTCAAACTAACTAGGTCCTCAACAAATAAGTCTGAAGGAAATGTGCAGGTTGATTTCACATATCCATCACTATTACAATCTACTGCTCCTTCATTTAAGGAATACTTGGCCATTAGAAATTAGGCTGGGTTGTGTATGATACAGCAGGACATATTTTCCCAAATGAGAGAAACCTACCTTATTTAAGACAATTTCTTCTTTGGCTTAGTTCTCCTTGTGGTTTCTCCTTTATAAACACCTCCCTCAAAACCTGTCATAACACACCAGACATTTTAGTCACAACTACTCCAAAACTGAAAATAGAATCAGGAAGAGAAAAACACATATAGATACCATTTCACATGGAGACCATAACTCTTGGTAGGTAGAGCGTGGAGATCCACCTCTAGAATTAAGGTCTGTGTCTTTTTTCCGGTGACTCAGCATCCTGCTGCCAGGAATGAGTGAGGCAAGCTGGAGCTTCTCCTGAGGTTTAGATTGTGTGTTGGACCTTGGTGCAATGTCACAGGGCCAGTGTTTGTACTAAAGAATCCTGACTATGCAGAAGGTTCTGGGATTCAATGTGTGTGTGGATGTGTGCTTGAATTATCAGTGATGATAGTAATAGTGAGGACGAATAAATGCTAGTGTGAAAGAAGAACTATGTGTCCTGGCATGAAGTAAAATCATCCATTAAGTTTGTCACTGCGGAGCTAGCAAACAGAAAAGGAAATGTCGAAATTTCATATGAACTTGCTATAAATAAAACTAATTAAAGCAACAAGTTAAATAACTATTATATTTTAATTTTATACCCAATACAAAAATTATATGGATATAATATATCAGATTAATTTTATAAATTTTTTGATAAAGGAGTGAATCTGTGTTCAAGTATAGTTATCATGGCTTGTGTTTCATTTAAATGGTCCTTTTTCAATTGTTTTAATTAGAAGAAGCATTACCTCTTATGCTAAAATATAACCATGAAAGTAAAATGAAATATAACTATAAAATGTTGAAAATTATTATAATTCAGAGTTGAGACTATATGCCAACCTTGACCTATTTTGTGTAATGGATCAGATTGTTTTTAATTTATTTTGGTTCAATAGAGCATGATTATCGCCTGAATGTTACCTCTTTGAATCATTAAATCCATTTGAAAACAAATATTTCATGTCACATGGTTGAAGCCTATTCATTAGTTTCTGTTGCTCACCAATAGGTAACTGATCATGCCATCATATTGATTATGTTCATATAATTCAGCTAGATAATCTGCAGTTTCATCCATTAACTTCTTATAGGAAACCCTTGTGTTGATCATGATTTCTTCTTCAGCAAGGCTGTTATCTGTTATTCATTCTTTGAGCATAAGTTGAGTAAGGCCAAGTTGCTTCCTGAAACCAGAACTGATTCTACTTTGTCCTACGCGAATAAAAAAAAAACCCTCAAGAATATAAATAGTTTAAAGATACTTTTTTCCCCTACTGTAAATGGCACACAGATGGTGTATAACTGTTCTCTGAATCAATTCCAAAAATGTGCAACATCCTCAATAGGGAGAACTGAAGATGGCTGAGGTTCCATGAAAATCTTTGTAACATGTAAAGGCTCTTCTAGATTTTAGATTGAAATTTTATTACCTATAAAGTTGTTTGGAAGGGAAAAAATTTCATAGGAAATAACTTTAAATAACATTTAACAATGTCTAATAAACTATTTTAATTTATTTTGTACATTATTCCATGGATAGGAAGACTCTAAAAACCCAAATACTTCCGACTTCTCCCCACCCTCTGGCTAGCTTGAATGTTCACAGATGGAGCTTTTAACAATTTTATTTGGATTTCACTCTTCCTTGAAGGATTTATCATTCTGTTTCTAGAACTCTGTCTATCTACGTGTTGTATTTTCTTGCATTTAATTATTTCTTCTTTTTCATATTCCTTCTCATATTTCACACCTTGTCTTTATTCTTGCCCTTGGAATGGGAAGGTAATAAAAGCAAGGGAGAAGCAGGTAAATGAAGGGGGGAAAAAGAGAAATAAAAACAGGAGCAAGAGCAGGATCAGTAAACCACATACCTTCTTCAGAAGGTCTGACACGCCCTGATGGCTCTCTCACAGGAGCCCACGTCCACATCTCTGAAATGACCCTGTGGTTTACCAGCATTTTCCACCACGAAGTCCAGAATGGTTTCAAAAGTCCTGGAAGCTGTTGGGCTCAAGGAAACCTAAAAATGAAGTCATTCAAATGAAAGTGTATTTTGTTAGAGGTTGTCCTGATTCTCAAATGAATGTGGAAATCCTAAGTTCCCAGAATCAAATAGGGGCCCATATTTCCAACACTAAACACTTCATGGGGTGCTGGCCAAAAACCCAGCATAACCGATGGATAGAACTTCTATTCATATCAGCTTGATATACTTATGGAAAGAATGCTTATCTACCGGGTAGGTTTCTGTACATATTACTATATACTAGTCCTTCTGCTGGTTTTGGTTTTTCTAAGATGAATGACGCATGGTCTCTGATTGTAAGAAATCATTTGCTAACCCAGAGTGACAAAGACCTCTCTAATGCTTTTCTCAATAGGTTTTACAGTTACTGTTCTTATGTTTAGGTCCATGGTTCATAATGCTTTTTTTTCTATTCGCCTGGGTTTGTTTTGCTTTCTTTTATCATATAGATTATCAAATTGTATCAATATCATTTGTTGGGTAGACTTGTTTCTCCATTAAGTTTGTCTAAAGTTAATTAATGTATGAGTTCTTTTTGCACTTTTTTCTGTGACATTGATGTATATGGTGGTTCTTATGCCAATACTCCTTTGTTTTAAGTAATGTGGTTTTATTTTGCTAAGTAAAGCTAACTACTAAATAAGCAACTACTAATTCAGGTACTGTAAGTCCTTCAATATTTTCTTCTTTTTCTAGCTAGTATTGCTATCCTAAAACTTCGATGTTTCTGAACAAATTTTAGAATAAACTTGTCAATTCCTACAAAATAATCCTGCTTTAAATTTGAATGAGATTGCACTGAATCTGTAGTGCAATTTAGGGAAAAATAAAAGAGTAGCAATATTAAGTCTTTTAATCAATTATGTGAATTTAGAAGCTATAACAAATACAACACCTTTAAAACCATAAATTTTTTTATAATTTTTAGTGAACATGTCTTGTATGTTTTTATTAAATTGATCAGAATTTCATGTTTTTGATGCTGTTGTATTTGGTATAGCTTCTAAATTCACATTTATAATAATTGTTAATTACTAGTATCTAGAAACTTAGTTGATTTTTTTACATACTGACTTTGTATTTTATGACCTTGGTGGCATGACTTCTTAGTCTTAGTAGGCCTTGATAAGTATATATTTATGATTTTCTATATTAACAATCATGCTGCCTGTGTGGAAAGAGCTCACAATATTTCTTTACAATCAGTATACTTTAGCTTGACTTAATGAAGTGACCATGACCTCCCACAATGTTAACTAGAAGTGGTGGGAACAGTTTTTCACCATTAATAAAAGTGTGCTATTTACTGTAGGTTTTTAAAATTTTTGCCTATTTATTCTATCTATTATTGAGAAAAGAAATTGAGCAATTGCAAACTATAATTGTGGATTTGTTTCATGTATATGAACTACCATCATTAGATTATTTCATTTCTACCTTTAGGATTATTAGAATTGCTATATTTTCCTGATAAGCTGATTTTTTTTCACCATGCCATTTTCTTTATCTCTGTTGATATCCATTTTTTTCCATGGAAGGGTTTTTCATTTATTGACTAAGAAAAAAAAAATTCATGTATTGAGTTGAGAAAAACAAAAAAATACATTTCTTTGGTGGCTAGTTACTATTGCAATTTTGGAAAACACAAATTCAAATAATCTTTAAAATGTTCTCCAAGGTTTTGCAAAATGGCAGCCGTAAACTGCAAGAGGGTTGGAGATTGCATCACTTAAAAACTATAATCAGTGTTGGCAAAAGTTCATCTGTTTTGTAAGCAAGGAATTGGTGTAGTCTCAGTCTCTGAGTACTAAGGGAAGGAGTTCATTGTAAGATGGTCTTATTAATTTTCTTAAAAGTAGTGTACATTTGTGTTTTTTAAATTTATTTGACTGTCTCTATCTTTGAATTAAATGTACTCATTGACATGGTTGCACTTAAGTCTGTATTCTTGCTATTTCTTATCTAGTGTCCAGTCTATTCTTTGTTTCTTTTTTCATCTTTTCCTAACATCTTTTGAATTACTTTAATAATTCATTTTATCTGCACTATACAATCATTACTATCTTTGTTTCATTTAACTGTTGTTCTGCATTTTGCAATCTGCATTTTGATTTATCATGTTCCCTTCAAATAATAGCATACCCCTTCTCACACACTACTAAACCTTACAACCATGTCCTTCTGTTTATTCCTTCCTGCCGTTTGTGCTACTGTTGTTATGTATTTGGCATATGTTACTAACCTCACAACATTTTGTTATTGCTTTTATTACAGGACGTCAGTTATCTTTCTGAAAGGTTAGAAGAGTCTCTTACATTAGCACACATTTTCACCATTTCTTACATATTCATCCCTTTATGTAGACAGATTTTTCAACTGAACTCCTATTCTTTCTGCCCAGGAAACTTTTAACATTTCTGGTAGTGTAGGTATGCTAGCAAAAAATTCTCCTGGTTTTTGTTTTTAATTGGGAAAGTTATTTATTTGGACTTAAACAGATTTTGTAGGGTATAGAACTCTGTTAACAAGTAGTTTGGATTTGCTTCTTCATTCAATCAAGATATTACTTCATTATTTTTGGATTTCTTACTGTCTAATGAGAAATCTGTTGTTATTAGCATTGTTCCTGTCTATATGTTTCTTTTTTCTCTAGTTGCTTCAAGGATTTTATTTACTTGGCTTTTCTTATGATATGCATACGCGTATTTAGCCTACTTAGGGTTTTGTTAAAATTTTAAAACTGTTCTTTGTTGATTTCAATCAACTTTTGGAGAAGTCTAGGCCACTATCTCTACATGTGTTATGAATCTTTATTTCTCATTTTTCTTATTTTGGGATGCCATTCCCAGGTTTTTTGTAGGGTTTGATAATGTCTCACAGTTCTAGATATTCTGTTTTCTTTTTCTCTCTTTGTATTTTAAGTTGCATCCTTTCAATTGGCTTGGCTCATTGATATTTTTCCTCTTCTGTCTCATTTTCTGAGAAGTACATTGTCGAAGGAATTATTGATGGCCCCTAGGTTTTAATAGTTCAACTTACATTTTTCAACTTTGATCATGCAAAAGATATAGCAATGATTAGAAGCTATACTTCAAATTAGAAATTTTGACCTTTTTCTGGGCTTTATAATATTCTCCCACAATGCTGGGCAGCTGCAGCTCCCAGATAGCCATTTGTAATAATAATTGTCATAATATTCATAAGAATAGCAACAGATATTCCACAATGGACTGTATTGCTCGACTGTGATGTTCAATAGGTCAGGTGTATTGATTGAATTTTCAACCTACAATATTTTCAATTTATCATGGATTTATGAGATACAACCTCATTTATATTGCTCTTGCTGTCATATTACTCATACTAAGCATTTTTCAGTTTACTTGTTCATGCTTTCCACATTCCTACTGAAATCCTCTTGTTAGGTGTGCTGTCCACCTTTTTCACTAGATTCTTGAATATGCTACTCAGTTATTGTAAAGACTGATGGACACTTTGGACCTCCAAGACATCTCTATTTCCATTTCTACTGGATATATATCTCTAAATCTATCTATATCTCTATCTATCTGTGTGTGTGTGTGTGTGTGTGTTTGTGTGTGTGTAAAATGGATCATTTTCTTTTTTCTTTTCCTGAATAAATATGCATACATACATTTCAGGGAAGTAAAAATAAGAAAGAAAATAGTTATAAATGAGCATCAGGCAGTGTACAGACAGTGAACAGTACACACAGATTAATGTTATTTCCACCCACAAAGTGATACATCTTTTTTTTATCTAAGACAGTTTTTGTAAGGAGTTGAGTCAATCTTACCAGTGCCCCTCCAGTGATGGACTGCAGTTTCCTTGTGCTTAATGTTTTTTGATAATAGATTCCAGGTGTGGGAGACATAAGATTTTTTCAGTGGTTCTGTTACATTTTCAGCTTTTATCAGAACCTACTTGTGACATCGACAGGTCTTTCTCCAAACTTTGCCTTTTTCCAAGGAATAGATTGCTTATGTTTGCTATTCAGTTATAATATTTTGGAGATATATGTATATATATATATAAAACTTGTCATTGCGTGGAGAATCAAAACTGGAATTATAAAGATTCAACAAAGAAATTAGTTTTATAGTCAAGGAGAATTGTGACTAGCCAATGAAATGTAAAGTAGATGCTATATTTAATTACTTAAATTTAAAATACATCACTTAAACTAGATCTATTATTTACTAATGACAAAACCCAAACTAAGCTTGTTTTTCTAAATGCTTGTTAAATATTAACATGTGCTAAGTTTAGGAATTATTCTTTAAAATATTTTAATTTATCAAATGTACCAGTAGGTATTTCCATGGTAAAATAATGACTAAGGTATGAGATTATTTAGTCTAGGGAAAAAAAACTCAAAATTTCACATTTTGCTGGAGTATGAAATGGACTATCTTTGGCATTTTCTGTGAAGGACAATATGATCCCTCAAGATTTGCACAAATTCCTTGATTATAGATAGTGGCACAAAGAATATCCAAACTGGATTACTGCCAAATAGAAGGAAAATTAAGGCAGGGTGTTCTGACCGAAATGACTCCAATTTGCTTTTAGACATTTGGTGTTTTAACAAACAAAATGCCTATTAATTCAGGCCATCTGGGAAGTGCTTCTGTGCTTAGGCCATAAAGTCAAGGATTTTTCTGTCCCACTGTATCTAACAGCATTATTCAGATAGTTAACATTAGACAAGACAGTCCCAACTTAAAACTTACTTTTTTTGATAATGAATCTTCTTAATGGTCCTTACTGGCAAATGCTGGTTTATATTAAACCCCATGTCCTCCTCCATTCTCTGCTTTCTTCATTTTTTCATTTGTTCTCCACTATAGATTCTTGCCAAACCACAGTTCTTACAATCCCACACAGGAAAGGACTATTTTTACACTTCAGTGATTCAAGTATAACCTTCATGATACAGCTCTTTTTCAAGTACACCTATATTACAAGTATACCTATATTTACTTTTAAATTTAAATATATATTTTTATATTATTATTTCATGGGTTCTTTTTGTTGTTGTTGTTTTGTTTTTTTTGTTTTTTTTTTTGTACTCCTGGGATTTAACCCAGGAGTGCTTATCTGCTGAGCCACATCCCCAGGCCCTTTTTAGTTTTTGTTTTGAAGTAAGGCCTCTCTAAATTGCTGAGATTGGCTTTGAACCTGCTATCCTCCTGCCTCAGCTTCCTGAGTCATTGGGATTACAGGAGCATGCCACTATGCCCAGCTATTTTCCCTTATTCTAAGCAACCCTATTCATCCAATCATTGGTTCTCAATCTTTAGCACATTGGAATCATCTAGAGGTTGAAGTTCAGATTTCTGGGTCTCATTCTGAAGCTGATCAGTAGGCTGCATTTCTCACAAGCTCCCAGGTGATACTGATGTGGTTGAGAAACTATACTTACCCACCACTACATTAAATTGTGATTTTTGTTGTGATGGTTAACACACACATACACACAAACACACACAATTTTCTTATGTGGGCAAAAGCTCAATGTATAACTATTGAAATCAAAAGGTTGCTTTGTGAGCCACCAAATTTTTTTCTCACCTATTATACTTTTTATAGGAATTTTCTAGCAGATCCTTCTAAATCTCCTGATAGATTATTCTGATTTGGTTAGTCCTACTCCCTTATTTTTGCTTTGATTATAAAATAGAGAAAAAAAAATAGAGAATGCTATGGTTTAGATATGTGATGTCTCCCACAATCTCAAAATGGGTGAGACAATGCAAGAAGGTTTGGAGGTGAAACTACTGGGTTATGAGAGTCTTAATCAGGGCATTAATTTCCTGATAGGGATTAGCTGGGTGGTAACTGAAGCAGAGAGGATGCGGCTAGAGCAAATGGGTGCCTAGGGGTGTGCCTTTGGGGTTTATATTCTATCCCTGGGAAGTGGAGTCAGTCTCTCTCTCTCTCTCTCTCTCTCTCTCTCTCTCTCTCTCTCTCTCTTTCTCTCCTTCCTGGTATCACACATTCCCAGCTGCTCGCCATGATGCTCTGCCTCACCTCAGGCCCCAAGGAATGAAGCTGGCTGTCTACAGACTGAGAACTCTGAAACTGTGAGGCCCCAAATAAACTTTTACTCCTTTCATTGTTCTTCTTGTGTCTTTTGGTCACAGCAGTGAAAAGCTGACTAAAACACACTGAATACCTGTGTTACTTGTGTGTGGACCAAATGTTTCATCTTACATACTCAGCATAAATATGGGAGGTTTTGGTTGTCCGTTATTTGTTTAAACAACAGCAAAAAAGTTTGTTTCAAAAACCCAGGAAAAAGTTTAAAAGTGCAGAAAAGGAAGACCAACATTCATAATACCACTTTGCACAGCTATTCATCCTTCAACCCTGCCCCCAAATCCGGGTAAGTGATGTCATTATTCTGAATCCAAAAAGATTAGGATTTCTTTATCATATTGCATGTGAACTATTATTTAAGTAACAGATTTGGAGAACTACATCTAATGATACTATATATCAGTATATTCTGATGTTAAATCTTGTAAGTACAAATTAGACAAATAGTGTAAGGCTATAAGGGAATGACTGAGACATCATAATTCTTATATACATTATTTCTAATAAACGTTACTACTAGAAATGTTCTAATGAGTCAACAAGGACAAGGCCTTCAAAAATCAAAAAGGAGATGGACATTAGACATTTTCTAGAACCACTTCTAAGCCACTTAGGTGAAAGCACTCATTATTATATTTTCACAAAGTGGAAATGCACACGCTGCAATCCCTCACACCCCGTATTTTCCTCATGTTGCCCTTCTCACTGGAATGTCTTCCTTTCTCACCTCTATCAATTCAAACTTGACCTTTGGTTTAAGGCTCAGTTGGATCACCACCCCTCTCACAGAGCCTTCATCAATCTTTTATCCCTTGGAATACCTAAAGCAAGTACAGAATGCACAGTTTAGCACTTGTGTTGTTATATGTTTTTCAACATTGTTTAATATTATTTTCTTTGGACCAAACAACAAGCCCCCTCATAGCCCCGTAATTGCTAAATGTGCTCCAAGTGATTTAGCCTTGATTTGGATTTGGATATTCTAATGTCTCCTAAAAAAATATTTAAATCCACTCTATTTTCCTCATAAACATTTAAAATTCTATTAATTCATTATATCATCACATATATAAAATTTATACATGTATAATTTACCTAGTCTCATTAATTTCTCTTAACTCACTATGACTACTATAACATAATTTAATGCAAAGTTGGTAAATTTTAGGTCAGTCTTCAACATGTAGTCAATTTTTAGACTATCCGCCTAAATGAATAAATAAGCTGTTAATTCTGACTACTACAAAAATATCAAGAAAAATATGTACTACCAATTTTATATCCATGAGAAAGAATTATAAAGTTTATGATTTTATTGCTTCAGGAAAAAAACAGCAGAATCAAGAAAAGTTGTATCTACAAAACTTCACATAACTAGTTTATTTGCATTTTTCTTTTGTCAGAAAGTTGTTTTGGCAAGATGTGGATGATGGTAGTATCTATCCAGTGCCAAAATACTTATTATAACAGCCAAGCAACGTGCAGGGGCAAGAAACCAAGATGATTTCTTTTGTATACCTGGAGCAAAATGACTGAGTCAACTCATTTATAAAATTGGAAACAGTCATGTTAATCAATATTTTGAAAGAAGCTTATATTCTAGTCCTTCATATCTAGCTCAACAAAAGACAGGAGAAAACATGAATATACATTTTTATCTCTGCCAGAAGGCATCTGACCTTTTTATAGAAACTCTAGAGGACTCCCTGGCTAAAGGAGACAGGTTGGACCACCATTGGGGCTGCTGAGGAGGAGGGAAAGTGCCTTATCGATCACGAAAAGAAATTGTCTCAAGAAGCTTCCACCTTTACAAATAAAAGCTCATCTGAAAACCGTTGTGATGCTGCAAGTGTGGTGAATTGATTCAGAGAAGTTTTTGATCAGAAAAGGCCACCATTCAGCATTTTCCTTTTACTTAAAGGTACAGAAAATAGTATTAAACTAAGCAAACTAAATGATGCTCTTCCCTAGTCTAATTGCACCACAATTTTCCCTCACATTTGATAATAATTCAGATTCAGAGAGTTTCCACTGAGGTGGAAGAATAATAAATTATAAACTCTAAACCTATTTTCCATAAAAGTACTGATATAGAAAACATTATCTGGCTAAAGGCAAATAAATCTTGGAGCCAAAAGATGTGAATTCAAATCTCTGCTTCCTCCTTACCCAGTTCTGCTTTGGCATTAAATGAGGTTGTTAGTAATAGTCTTGTCCTTTTGTGATAAGATTAAATGAACCAAGAGAAATATTCTTTGTAAACCATAAAAGGCAAAAAATGAATACAAAGTTAGCAAACTGACTTCTTTGTTGTTACCGGGATCCTCAGAGATTAAAGGACTGTAGGACAGCCACGTCCTTCTGCCTACTCACCATTTCTGTAATAACTCTGTCAGTGTCCCCTAAAAATGTGGGTATTGCTAATACTTAGTGTCAGGTTAGATAAAGTACCTGCATGTTGGAATTAGTTATTTATTTTCTTTTGGCTATTAGTGATGTGCAGGTAGAATCTACATACATGCATTTGTGCTAGATCAATCAAAAGGGGAAAAAATGCACAAGAAATAAAGGGTGCCTAGCAAGGATGGCAATCACATTAAGGGTTAAACCAACAAAAATGCTTACTCCGGAGTAATACAATATGCAGTGATGGGAATGAGAAAGCCAAATTCAGATAATCTAAGTGCTGGAAGAGAGCTTGGAAATCAAACCCTCCACCTCAAATCTCATGAGACAATCTTTTCTGCAATTTCCATGACCAGCCAGACAATTTTTATTACATCCCTGCATTCAAGCATTTTTCCGTTCTCCACTTTGCATGTTGGTGGGTCTCACAGATATTCCTTAAATGCATGCCAGTCTTTACTAGTTTCCTTTTGACCTTTTTCTGAGAGGAGTCACAAATTGTTGTCAGTGCCTAGCATTAGATACACGTTGAGTGTCCCTTATTCAAAACCCTTGGGAAGAGAAGTGTTTCAGATTTGGGATGTTTTTTGGATTTTGGAATATTTGCATATACATGGTATGATATTGTGAGGATGGGACCCAGGTTTACACACAAAACTCATTTATGTTTCATGTATTCGGCACACTTGGCCTGAAGGTAATTTTATACAGTATTTTAGTGAAACTATAGATTGACTACAACCTGTCACATGAGATCAGGGCAGAATTGCCCTCTTATAGTGTTGTGTCAGTTTCAAAATGTTTCAGACTGTAGGGCATTTTGGATTTTCAAATAAGGATGCTCAACCTACAGCAGATAATCTTTTAGGACTAGGAGCAGAGGGTGGCATAAAACAAAAATGTTTTTGCCTGCTGTTATGGTTTGGATGTAAGGTGTCCTCCAAAGCTCCCTATAAATGCAGGAATATTTACCAAAGCAATGATTTGGATTATTCAAGTTATAACCTAAGCAGTCCACCCTATTTTGAATGGACAAACTGGATGGTAACTGTAGGGCAGGTGGGGTGTGACTGGAGGAGGTGAGTCCTGGAGGGCATGTCCTGAAAGGGTTCTTCTTTCCTTTGATGCTTTCTCCTTCTATCTCTGCTTCCTAGTCACCATGCCCTTCCGCCATGGTGCTCTGCCTTATCTTGGGCCCAGAGGAATGAAATTGGCCATTCGTGGACTGAGACCTCTGAAAACATGAGCCGAAATAAACTTTTTTTCCTTTAAGTTGCTCTTGTGCTTTGGTCACAGTGATGAAAAGCAGACTGACATACATATTTAAATTACTTTTAAAGTAAATATTTTTAAAAATTATTTCAATGTAATGTAAATTTACACTAACTCTTTGGGGATATACATTGTTGTTAACAATAGTCACCCTACTGTGAAACAAAACAGTAACACATTTCTTCCCTCTATATGATTACACATATATGTTAACATATGTTGAAAAATTATAAAAGTAATGTATTTTCAATTTTAAATTATCGTTCTGTGCATGTTCTAACATCACTGTGCTTGCTTTTGTCTCATAATTTTTTTTCCTCAAGTGGAAGAAAGGCCTTCACCAGAAAGATAAAACTATAAATGTTTCTGCCTACAGGTGGGAAATCTAACACATTTGTTTGTCAGGAACTGGATAAAGGACAAGAAAAGTTGAAAAGCAAAGAACTATTTTAATGTGTATGCTCCAAGTCTCACAAGACTGTGACTTTGAAATAAAGTAGCACTTCCTTTTTTATTTTGACTAATTTATTTTTGGACAGGCACTCATCCTGTTTGACTTAAGGATACTGGTCCTGTGTTAGGTTCCTTCCCTGAAGTAACTCTGGGAATCCTGAGACCATTTGTTATGCACTCTCAAAATCTATTCTGGTCCACACCTGTCACTTGGAAAAATAGTGAGCACCTGATGCTGGACCATGTTTTTCCAGTTCTGAGTTGAGCTTCAATTTCATCTCCTATGGTAGAGGGTGGTCCCTACTTCTCTAACGTCACCCCCAAACTGAATGGCAAGCCTGCTTGTCAATTCTCTAAAGCATGACTGGACTGTATAATATCTTTAGGTTTGCTAAAATAAATGAGAAAGGAACAATAGCAAACAAACTAAAAAAAAAAAAACAAAAAACTTGAAACTGTCCCTGTTTTTAGAATCTATGGTCCCAACACACATGTCAGTTGTCTCCTGACACCATTTTGTCTTTAGATTTTGGCCTCCTCACTGTGGTGAAAATCAGCCTTTCTTTCATAGAGTCAGCTTGCCTCCAGGTAAAAAGACAAGAACTTCCTAAGTATACCTCTTCTCCAATAGTCTAGATCTCAGCTCCTGGAGGTGAAAAACAAAATGGCTTTTCCTGCCTCCTACCTCCCTGCAAGAGTCCTCAATTTCTTGATTGATTTCTATCTAGTTTCTGCCTTGATATCTCTCTCTAGCTGGATTCATGAGGATCATGCATTCTTTTCAGGGAGAGTTCCACCCCTTACCCAAAGGCACTGGTCTTACTCTAGGCTCCCTTCAGGACAATTCCAAAATATAAACTACCTGCATACAGTATTTCCTGAAGTATAGAATGCAAAGCATTGGAAAACTTGAGTGGAGTTGAGGATGTTTGATTAGGTAGCAAGCTTTAGATTTGTTGAGCAAGTGCTTTCATAGGAAAATTCACAAGCACATACATCCTCAAAGAACAAATGAAGAAACAATGATGGTAGCTAAGGACCATCTATCAAAATCAGATTGCCAATTTACCTCTCATCTTCAGTGGGTCACTCTTCTGATTTTAACCCTGTCTCAAGAAGAAAATGCAGACACTTTTTCTGTATGTCTCAATAACATTAAAAGTTCCTCAAAGGCAGACCTTTCCAGAGTAAAGAAGGGGAGTCATCACAAAGGAGAGAAGATTCCACCCTAGAAATCAGAAATCAAATTCCAGTCATTTTAAATGGCAGGTTCTCCAGTTTTCAGAACACAAAAGATTCAATGCAGTGATCACTTCCTCTGCCATATTAATACCAACCACTGACAATACTTTGTTCTCAATATTCTTCTCATTAGTACTTTCAATAGTAGTGAAAACTGTCCCTTAACTTCATTTTAGTAAACTTTAGTCAACTTTATTTTAGTAAAAATTTATCTTATTAGAATGTTCCTAAAGTGACATGAGCATATTTTTGTGAATGTACATGCATGTTACATTATAATTTACTCAAGGTCCATTAAAGATAAAGTTTAAGTTTCATTTTACACTTGTTCAGAATTTTACTAATTTCTTAAAATCATTTTCTAAATTCAGATCTTTAGAAATACTGAATTTTTATTGAACTAAACTTCCAAGTAGTCACCAACCCTATTTTAAAATAATGTTCTCCACCTACATTTTCAAGTGTAAGCATAATTTCAATATCTTTGTCCTTTGTGGAAGGTGGATGTCTAGATAATACACAATGAGTAACATCCTTGTATAGTAACCTCCCTTGAGTGTGGGCAGGACTCGGAACTTGCTTCTTAGTAACAGAATATGGAAAATATGAGACAGTCACAGATTAAATTAGGTTAGATTTTAAAACGAGTGAATGGACTTTTCAGATATAATGAAGGTCCATAATCAATTCATAACAAAAGGACATTTTTTAACTGGGATGACCAGTTATGCCAGGCATGACTGACCAGGCATGACCTAGTCAGTGGAGTCCTTAGAAAGAATGTTAAGGGATCAGAAACTCTCCCCTTAACCTTGAAGAGGCATGTTATCAGAAATTCTGCTGCTTCAAGAATTAAGTCTGCCCACAACCACATGAGTTGTGGAACAGGACACTAAACCCCAGGTGATAATTTTTTTTTATTTAGTATTTTATTTTAATTTTTTATTTTGGTTCATTTTATTTTTTTATTTTGGTTCAATGGAGTACAACTATCATTTTTCTGGTTGTACACAAACTAGAATTATACAATTTGCTTATTCATACATATACACAGAATATGATGTTTGTCTCATTCTATTATCTTTCCTTCCCTGCCCCCTCCCCACCCCTCATTTTCCTCTATACAATCCATCCTCTCTCTATTCTTCCCTTACTTCCTCTCACCCCCGTTATGTGTCATCAACCACTTATCAGAGAAATCATTCAGCCTTTAGTTTTTTGGGATTGACTTATTTCACTTAACATGATATTCTCCAATTCCATCCATTTACCTGCAAATGTCATAATTTTATTATTCTTTATGGCTGAATAATATTCTGTTGTGTATATATGCCACAGTTTCTTTATCCACTCATCTATTGAAGGGCATCTAGGTTGATTCCACAACCTAGCTATAGTGAATTGGGCTGCTCTAAACATTGATGTGGCTGCATCACTGTAGCATGCTGATTTTAAGTCCTTTGGGTATAGGCCAAGGAGTGGGATAGCTGGGTCAAATGGTGATTCCATTCTAAGTTTTCTAAGGAATCTCCATACTGCTTTTCAGAGTGGTTGCACCAATTTGCAACCCCACCAGCAATGTATGAGTGTACCTTTTACCCCTCGGGTGATAATATTTTGATTGCATGCTTGCAGATCCTAAGCAGAGGATCTGTCTAGAGTGACCATAATCAGCATCCTGACCCATGAAAACTAGGAAACAAATATGTGCATGACCTAAGCCAATGTGTTTTTAGTAAACTTTAATGTGCCATTAAGAAACTATTACATGGTTAATCAATAAACATTTACTGAGCACTTATATGCCAATAGTTTTTCTAGCATTTGGGGTGCACCATTGAAGAAAGGAAATGGGATACAACATTGAAGAAAGGAAATGTGAATGCCCTCAGAAAGTTGCTGTTATTCAGAAAAGAAAGTATCAATGCAATAATCAATTTAATGCAATCACATCTTTTTCCTCTGAGGGATGTTAGCTAAGTTTTTCATGTTTTATTAGGGCAACACTAGCTGTTACAACAGATAAATCCTGGAATTTCAGTGATTTAACATAATAAAAGGATAAGTTTTTTCTTTTCCCAATAGGTCAATAAAAAATGTTTGGCATACAAGCTTACACATGATGTCTCAGGACAAAGAATCCTTCCAGATTGTGGCTCCACCAGCACCTTAGCGCCTCTTGGTCTTTTGCTTATAGTTGAGGGAAAAGAAAAGCAAAAATTGAGAAGGTACTTCTACTTCTTTATCCTTGTGACTTGGAAGTAGTACACTTCTGCTCACATTCTATTTACAAGAGCTAATCTCATGGCCCTACTTAGAAGCCGGGCATAAAAATGTAATAATCTGCTGAGCAACAGCATCTTAGCAAATACTCTGCTTTATGTAAGAGGAGTCTGTAGATTTATGGGCATATGTGCCTGCCACAGTTCCCAGTAGCTGGACTTTTAGCTTTGGGTGGACAAAATCTTACAGTGCTCAATGAATGAATGCATTTAGGTACGTGCTTCTACTTTAGGGGAACATACTATGATAATTGAGCCTTTAGAAAGTATAACTAATATAAGTTTCTTTGATTTGTGCAATATGTCTTTTTACTTCTAGTAACACATTCTGTATGGTTTGGTTGGGGCCACAAAACCCATGGCCCACCATCAATTGGAGAATACATTGACCAGTCCTAGTCATTCAGAATGGACTCAGTGGTTCCTCAAATGGCAGCTTTTGGCTCACAAACCAATCTGAGTCAATCAGGTTTCTCCATGGTGTTCAGTAGCTTGGAAAATGTAAATATAGGGCTTCCAGCAGGTATTTGGTCCTTCACATGGAAAGTATTTATTAGAAAGAAAGCTTCAGACACCATAGGAAAGAGCTGTTCAATGCTATTTTATTTTCCAATCTTCTTCTGTCACACATCCATCTTATGTAAAGTTTCCCAGCTCTGATGACTGAAGAAGGCACAATGAGAAGAGAAAGGAGTTGGTTTAACAGTAAGGACAAGTGTATGGACAATGGAGGGGAGCATGTGGCAGGACACTGGCAGGACTGGACAATAGGAAGTACAGGAGGGATGCTGCAGCTGCCTAGTGAGGTGGGGTCAAATCAGAGCACATCTTTAATGCTGGAAAAATTAGTGTGCAGTTTCTTCTGAGGGCAGCAGATGGACATTAAGATTTTTGGCAAAAATAGTATGTAGAATCATAAAGTAAATAAGAACTGTAAAACTTGAGAGCTGAAATGACACATAGAGATCATTTTACGAAGCATTTGATTCTCTAGATAATTAAGTTGAGGTTCAGAGTGAAAATGGGGTGGGTAGCTGGAAGATAAAACTGGCACCCTTGTGGGAAAATGGGAAAATGAAAAATGGAATAGTTCAGGGTGATGTTGAAGTGGGCTTGGCAAGTGGCCCTGATGGAGAGGAGATGGCTATTAAAAGCAATCCATATGGAGGAAAAGCCACATGCACTGAGATTTCAGGTGAGGAAAAGGAGGGAGGTGATATCACTATCTGTAGCAGAGAATTGAGTGAGGATGCCAGTTCTAGGGAAAATCATAAATTCTATTTTAAATGTATTCTGAATATAGCATATCACCCAGGGAAACTTTCATATCATATCACATAACCAGAAGAAACAGATATAGGGCTTATGTTTTGGGCTAAGAACTATGATAAGTGATTTACAGATACTATCAATTTAAGTCCTCACAATAGTTTTCAAGGGGTCCAATAAGATAGTGAAGGTGGCAGCTTCACCTTAAGTCCCACAACTTGAAAGGGTCAGGGCTCAGGGAAAGACCAAGCTCTGCTGACTCCCAGGCTCTTCCTCTGCAGCCTGCCATCTCTCATTGCTCTGCCTTCCTGAAGATATTTTGGAGGAGTAACCAAAGCAACTCAGTGACTAACTACATATGGGGTCTGGAGGAGGTAAGAGTCATATACTTCCAAAGGAGGCGTGTACATATGGATTTTTCAATCATTCATACAGAGGTGGTTGTGGGTGCTTTGAAAACAACATTAGTGAGCTCTTGAGTTGTGATAATGTAGTGAGAAAAGAGTATGGACAAAACAAGGTCTTCAGCACCCATAACCATAATAAAGTCCTCCACAGAAAAAGAGCTATAATAGGACAGAAAAAGGAAATTTGGAAAAATAGAAGATTTAAATATAGCAGGTTTAAAAATACACAGTATCTTAGAAACCAAGGAGGAAGAGGTTTAAGGAAGATGGATTTGATTACTCAGGTGAAATGCAAAAGAAAGTTCAAGTAGAAATGTGAAAAAAGAATGTATTTGATTATTACGACCTTAGGATGACTTTAGAAGGTGCAGATTCACTAGTAACCTGGAGCCAGTCTGTGATAGTTGGGGAGAAGTGAAAAAATAACTACAATGGGTCAAATCCAGCATTTCACCTGGATTTTCCCCAATTCTATATCATATTATCATAGCTGCTTATAAATGGTATATCTACATTTGGCACTTCAATCAGATGATTCCCTTTGTTTAGTCTTTATTCCCTGGTGCAGAGAGCAGGGACAGAGGATGCGAGAGCAGTGACTGAGATTGGGGGTGTCTGATGACCTCATGGCTGTGGCATGCCTGGTGCCTGGGAATGTTTCTGTGCAAAGGCACAGGATGCTTAGCTTCTGTGGCAATGCCCTGCATGAGGAGGCTCTGCGCAAGAATCCTATCCACTCTGACCTTGATCTCCGTCACATAGTTCCTGGAAATAGAGGAATTTTTATGCTAGAGAACCACAATGTTTCACCAGCATCTTCTCCTGTTCCTGCCTGCTTTACAGTAACTTTTAAAAATGGACTTTCTTGAGAGTTACACAAAACTCCTAACATTGCACTTTGCAACTGTGGATTGCTACTGTGGAATAGTTACATAGATGTCCCAGTTTCTGCAACTTTCCTGAATACAAAGAATAATGTTTGCATAGTTTTTTAACCTGATAATGAGACATATATAAATAAAGATTGCTAGCATAACGTTTTTGATCTGCATCTCCATCAGAGAGCAGAACTCCACCTGATCCCAGTTTAATACTCAAAATCTGTGTTTGTGAGTCTTTGTTGTTCTAATCCCCCTTCATTCCTCTCTAGAATGGAGACTTTGGCCACGCTGGGCGCAGCACCCTTGCTGTCAGGTTCCCTCCCTTTCTCAGGTCACCCATTGGTTCACAGGCATCTACATGCTGTAAAGAGAAGAGACATTGCTGTCTATGTTCTAAGTCACAGTGACTTGGAACAGGCAGAAATCCATTACAGGGGGAGAGAGTAGGAAAGAGCTGAGCAGCAATCAAGGAGAGAGAACACACTTGATAGAGCTTTTCTAGGAATTCTTTCCTTTGCTCACTGTAACCTGTCTGGCCACAAATCACTTCCAGACAGACGAAGCTGGGTTGCATGAGCTGACTTTCAGGCAGGGTTTAGATATGTACCACTTCTCAAAGGGGGGATAACCAGGCCTGCTGCAGAGGCAGCACTCCTTCCAGATTTCAGCATGGAATTTTTATGCAGTTGTGCTCGCCCCTCTTTGGTGTTATAAAACAGTCAAGCAAGATGAATATGACTGGTAATTTATACTAGAAACTTGCATTAGATTATACTTGGATGACTTATTAAATGAAGGATATTATCAATATTACATCTGTCATAAATGAAAAACTCCAAGTTTGAATGGATGTAATCCATTCATTGTTTTATAGGCACACTGGCCTCCAGAGAGAGTCACAAATCCAAATGATGTCTCTAAGTGATGGATTTTATGTTCTTTTCTCAAGCATGGGCCAAAAGATGTGCAAAATTCTTATGCACAATGAGGGTTCCTTTTGACCAAGCATCAAAAGAAATATCTAGAAAAGTTTTATGAGACTACCTAGAAATGTTTCTATCCAGTTACTGCATTATGAAAGGCAAGGTATAACAGGCAGATGGGTAAATAGGCTTTAGACAAACAGCTTCAGGGAACCTCTCACTTTCTTTCTAGTCTCTCTGAAATCATTTGATAAAAGAGTCAGAATTTGGAAATTTCAGCTTCCTTCACTTGGTGACTATTGGTCAACTCATCCATTGTGCCTCTTAATAAAGCCCAGAAAGTTAAAAATGGTAGCAGTCTCCTCATTTCCTTTATCCAAATCCTCTATTATATATTTCTCTTTGATTTGTCATGCTCAGTCTTTCTTTGGTGACTTTTCTTCGGTGAATCTTCCATACAAGACACAATCCATTTTGCACATACTCAAGTCTAAAATAAAAATGGGTTAAGGTCATTACTCTAAGGGCTTGACACACCCTCTCTTATTTAATCCAGGAGACTTCTATGATGTAGGATATACTAGTTTCCCAATTTTTAGATTAGAAAACTGAAGAACAGAGAAAGATTTTTTAACTACCTAAAGAACTTCCATCAGAACTCTAGAACCATTAAATATAATTCCTCATAAGTGCACCTGTATACAGGGACATGTCCCAGACTAAAGGTGCATTATTGTACCAATTGAAAGGGCTTATCAAGGGCTCAGTGCAATGGATGAAAACAAGATCCCACTGGTACACATCTTTTTGAAGTTCCACAAGTGAGGAACAGTAACTCAAAGCTCTGGAGAAAATAAACATTTCCTATGAAGGAATGGACCCTATAATATATACCATTTGAACAGCGAGTTTCAATGCCAGAAGTTTATACAGAAGATTTTTCAAATTTTGGAGAATTAATAAATTCAGCCTAGAATATCATACTCAGCCAGATCTTTAATCAATAGACAATAGAATGAAAATATTTATAGGTAAGTACTGTCTTTGAAAATGTACTTGCTATGTAGTCTTTCTTAGGGAGATACTTAAGGGTGCATGACAGAAAAATGAAAGGTTAAACCAAGAAAGGCAGACATAAGATCCAGGAAAGAATTAGTGCAGCCTGCAAGGATAGCAACAGGCCATTGCAGGATGATGCTGCACGTGGACCACACCACAGTTCTGGAGAGCACCCAGCCAGGACCTGTACCAAGGGCAACAAAGAGTTTCAGAGCAAGCCTGCTAAGGAAAAGGGCGACCCATGGAACATGAAAAACAGCATGGCATGATTTTAAAGGAAAAAGATAAAAGAGGACTATTTTAAGTCACTGGATTAGAAATGAGAAAGAAAGTGGTGTTTCAGAGAGAGGGATTAATGGTTTGATGATGAGAACTCTGGGGAAAGAATCAAGAATGGGCAGAAGTAAGGAAAAAGGTGTTTTTAAACAGCAGATAATCAGGCTAGAAATTTATTTCATTTTTCTGACTAGGCTCCTTCCAAGTTTCATGTTTGTGGTCACCTTTTTCTTGCAGGAGAAATGGGCTGAAGCGGGAAGAATGCTGGGAAAGCTTTCCTGCCCTGACCCCATCTCCAACCTTGAGGAGTCACTTCCATCCCCTCAGCCAGTGGAGAAAGAGAGTCAATTTCTACACAGGATAGCCAAACTGACTCAGAGCTAGTGAAACTTTTTATGCAAGATTCCAAATCTGTGCTATTTGGAGAGGGATTTGGGGTGGAAGAAATGGGGAAAAAAAGCCTTCACAAAGGAATCAAACCTAAAGTCAGAGTCAGGGCAACTGAGCAGCAGGGGAAATTTTTCAGACCGAGGGAACTTCTTAGCAAGAGGAGAGGAGACTCTCTTTTTACCACTCGTAAAAAGTTCCGTGTGGTTAGATTGTGGAGGACCTCAATTCCAATTGGAAAAACCTTCCAAGAAGATGGAGAACAATTCAGAAAATCTTTGCTGGAGGAATAGATGTTGCAAACCTGAACTCTTCAATGTGAAATAGTGCTGATTCTGTGTCCAAATAAAAGGAAATTAGCTGTTCTAATATTTAAAAACATAAGAAAATGAAACAAAATCCATGAATGAAGAAATAAAATTATACATATAAATCCACAAAGCAAGAAAAATGGCAGAACGGAAATGTGAACATATTTTATAAAGGTAATTTCTACAGCATTCGAACATGAGGAAGGATTAGCTATCGATTCAGAAGCTTAAAATAACACCAGGAGCCTTTGTAAATGATTTTCTCATTATGGAAGTCATGGTGGTTGTGGGTTTAAAACCAGCCATTGTGGGATTGGTGAGCAGCAGGCTTCAGTTCCAGGGGACACTCTGTAAGGGGAATGTGCAGCAGAGCTAAGTCAACATACGACTGGCCCTTTCCACAATCAGTTCATATCAAGGTAGCTGGTTCAGTAACCAGAGACCTGAAGACAGGTTCACCAAACCAGAGAAGACAATTTGAGTTCTGCTGAAATTAACTACATCTTAGACTTCATTTGAAGACAACTGTCTTCTTAAATTTGATCAGTGAGAGCCAGGAAACAAAATAAGGAGTAATCTAGACCATTTTCTGATCCATACCAATACTGCTTCAAATGAACTGATCCTTACTCTAGTGGTGGGTGAGCATGCATGCTTTTTACATGGAGGTTGTATTGCTGTATTGTTCATATTAACTATGCTCTCATGTTTTGCCTGCCTTTGTGCTCTGCTGCCATTCCATAGACATGAAGTGTGAGATGAGAGAAAACGAATCGGAGAAGTCAGGTGGCTGCCATCACTGACAAGGTACACTCAAGGGTGGGATGGGAGTTTCTCCATCCGCAGGAGACAGAGTAGGTCATGATGTCAAAGTCCCTGTCCTGAGTGGTATGGTTTTCTTTAAGAGGATGAAGTTTAGAGAAAGGAAGACTAGAAGAGACAACTTAAGGTTTAATGAGCATTAGAAGCTTTTGAGAAGCACAAACGGGCAATGTTTTTCACTGGGTTGAAGGCTGGGCAACAGACACTAACATGAAAAATATCATGTGCATTTATCTATAATGCAGTTTCTGCGAAAGTTCTCTGAATATTCCAGAGTTCATGGACTCTGTGACTTCAGGCTTCAGTCATTTCTTTATCCCTCAGGGACATAATTAACTATTATAATCATTAAATTAAAAATTAAAACAGTTAATACATACTTTTAAAGTACTCACTTGGTATCTAAATACAAAGGCTCTAGAATAAAGCACCTCTTTTTGAAATAAAATCATAATGAAGACTAAATCAGACCAAAGAGCAGTTATTTCTTAAAAAGAAAAAGGAGAGACAAGCGCGCACACACACACACACACACACACACACACATGCACACACACACATACATTCTACTACTTTTCTTTTCATATTACAAATAGATTATAAATTACCATTATAAAGTTTAAAAAGTACAAATGAACAAGATGGTATGTGGTTTAAAAAAATTGAATATCATATCCAGCTTTATAATTTGCTTTTTCATTTAAAGCTCACATGAATATATTTGCTTACCATTAACTAGTCTACTGCAAAATCATTTCTAATAGCATACTACTCCATTCTATGCAATTACTCCTATAATTTATATTACCAATATGTCAACAGTTAGATAGCTGGTTTCCTCTTGCTCCCCCCACTTATTTATTACTTTTAATAAATGAGGCTTCTGATAGTTTCTATCAGTTCTTAACACTACTGAAGTTTCAAAATTAAGCAAGTGAAAACACTAATCTGTATATATTAACAATGCTGAATTAAAATTAAAACTGTCCTCTTCTTGACTAACAATTAAAACATTTCATATTCTTCTTGGAAGAAAAATGCTAACCAATCTATGCAGTTATCTAGTGAGGATGAATGTTCAATGAAATGACCAGTAATTTCACTCTATTTTAGATGAAGACCTATTAGCATCTACAAAGAAAAAGAAGCCTGGGCATAGTCTCATCTTGGCTTAAATAAAGCATCACTTTGAAATAAATCTCTTGGATATGAAAATTTATATGTATATGCCTTATATTCTATTTATATATTTAAAATATATACTAACTGCATAGTTTTATGGTCTTAGGTTAGGTGAGCTATGCTGAGTTAAACTGCTGATCCAGTGGGCAACTGGGGCTTCCTGAACATGTGGTACAGACCCTCCCATGTTGTCTGGTCTTTTAGCCTCCAATGTTTACATCCAGCTAATGCATCTGCCATTGCCCAAAGTATGGATTACACTACTTTGTCTTTCTTTCTCATTTGACTGGAAGTCCTTGAGGACTGGCATCTTATATTTTATATTTTCATGTCTTTACTACCTATTAAAACAATGGAAATAAAGTAATGTTCAATAAATATTTGCTGAGAGAATTAATCTACTCATACCAGTCCACTAAACTACTTTTTTTATTAACAGGTAAAAGTCGACATATGTGTCTGGTAAAAAAAAATAAAAATAAAAAAATAAAAATGTGTGTGTATATGTGTATATATATATATATATATATATAAGCTATATATATAAATATATAGCTTATGAAAAAAGCTATTTTATAAATACTCTGTTCTGTACCCTCGAACCATGCTGTTTATTCATTCTCAAGGATTCATGGCTATGGTATTTTCCGCAGTGTTGTGGACCAACTGCTGACTGAATATCTGGTGTCTCCCAAAATTCATATCTTGAAAAGACTCCCAGAATGAAGGCATTTTGAAGTGGAGCTTTTGGAAGGTTTGGGTCTTGAAGGTGAAGCTCTCATGGGATTATGACCTTTCTAGAAAGGAAACAAGATTCTCTGTCTTTGTGTCTCACCTTCTTTGTCTCTGTCTCCCCATCCAACCCCTCCCCCATCACATGAGGATACAATAAGAAGATGTCATCAAATCTGTCAGAACCCTGATCTGGAACTTCCCAACTTCCAGCACTATCAGAAATCCCTGTTGTTTTACCACCTAGTAGTATGTGGTATCTTGTTCTATCTGTCTGAACTGACTAAGACAGACAGGTAAATAGACCATGATATGAAGATAAAAGTAGTTTGAGATAAAACTGCCCTCATATTTATTCTATGTGAAATCAAATTGAGCCCTCTGTATATGATCTGATGGTTGAAAGAGAGGGGAGACTGTATATTCCTTTAATCCATTTTCTGGTGGTTTTAGAACTTAATCTTCTGTATATGTGTTGATAAAGTTGGGAAGTTTCAATGACTCCAAGAATGGAGGAGCAAATAATAAGGTGGTTGTGAGAGTCTCTAATTGAAATCTTCCCTCTTTAACAGGAAAATTACTTTAACTCGCATTTTTTCTTTAGAGCTAACCAGATTGTTGAACTGTACTTCAAAGCCTCTTTAAAAAATATATGTATATGTATAAAATATATAAATATATTATACATATACACATATATAATATATATATGTTATCCACAGCAGACTCTGGGCTAAGAAGGGTTGTAATGCGCCAGCGTCAAAGTTGACATGCAGGGCTGGGTTGAATATCAAACTGTGTCTCTTTGTAGACGGTATGTTAGGCTGGTTGACTCTCCCATACAAAAGGAGATGATTTACTTCATTTCTGTTTATTTAAAATATCTCAGAAAACAGTTTGATAACAAACCATTTCCACTAAAAGGGAAATAGTGACATCTTGTGGAACCATGTCATTTCATCCCAGAGTCTAGTCATGAACATTCCATTCTCTCAAAGTGTTTAAAATGCACATTCTCTTCCTTAAAAACAAATCTACCTTTCTCATTAGAGCTGCCACCTGCTATATACCATAATACTTTATGGTACTAATACTGGTAATTGATTCTCTTTAAAAAAGTGTTGAGATTCTTCAGTGACTATCCAGAACAATTACTCCAAAAAAAAGTAATAATAATAATAATGATTATAAGGATTCCTGCCTTCCACGTTTCACCATCTGAACAAAGCAACCTGAAAGGAGCAACAATATGCTATTTGCTGAGGTAGGGGTGTGTGTGTGTGTGTGTGTGTGTGTGTGTGAATCCTGTGAGGTCAGGCAGCATGGAGAAAAATACAATTTAGATTTTTAATGTTCAAGAGAACTAGCCCCAGACCTTCATGAATTTTTAAATCTTTGAATGCCTATGTAGCATATAATTTTTAAAATTAAATTATATATGAATATAAATAGTGAGCCACAAAATGGCCATAAATTACAGTACTGAATGGTGTGCTGGCCTGAAGCCTGCACAGCAGCCAGTGTTAATGATTCCATGATTATTAATTACACTACCTGCCCTAGAATGTGGGTCATTTGCAACTTTTGTGAACTGCAAATGTTAAGTCAAATAAAGCCTACGGCCTCCCTTACTTTACATGGAAGGAAAAATTGAAAAGTGTTCTGCTCTAAGACTTGGATTTCCATAGGCCTAAAATCGAATTCCGCCAGCTTTGTAAAATAGGACAAGTTACTGAGTTTCTCAGTATCTTAGTATGTCCATCAGTAACGGTAAAAAATGCATTAGTATTGTGATATTAATTGAACGATGTTGAACAAACATTTTGGCAGAGAGGCTAGAAAATAATGCTTATTTGTTACCTGTTTGATTATCTTCTGACCCCTTCTCTGTGTCACATGGTATGAACTTTTGGTTGTGTAAAGTTTCTTGAAGGGTATTATTTTATATAAATAAGAAAGGCCAAAACTTCACATCACTTGGGAACCTGGAGCCTAGAATCCTATCAGTAACCAAATCAAATCCTGGCTCTGTCACTTACTACCTGTGTGATCTTGAGGAAGTTATTTAATTTCTCTGTGACCCAGTTTCATCATTTATAAAATGGGGATAAAATTCTATCTTCCCTCATACAGTTCTATTATGAGGATTAAATGTGTTAATGCATGTAAAGCTCTTATAGTACCTAGTGGCACAAGGCAAAAGCCATATAAGCATTAGTTCTTAGCACTGCATTGTCTGAAATGAAACAGCAATGAAGAGAACATTTGGCTTACTAATTACAAAGCTCTTAAGGGGTGTGGGTGGGGAGGTGGATCTAAGTTTGACTTCCAAAGCATGCATAACCCAGAGTTCATCAGTGTTTGCTTATTCTAAGGCCACTGATCACTTTGGCTAGCTTGCCTGTTTATGAATACATATGCTCAACCAGCATATGAGATTTGTTTTCCCTTTTTACACAGATAGGATCTTATTTAAGCCTACGTTAGGTTCACTGCTAGGATCCAGGACATGGTTGGATGTTTCTAGACAATTAGAAGCAGAGATTCAGCTTTAATTTATTTATATGGAATTGAAAATTTTCTCTGGAAATAACCTATCCTAAGAGAAAAAAAGTAATTACAGTTTTGTCAAATAACAAATCCCAGTTCTCTAAAGGGGCAGGTGAGTTTCTGTCACTAGAGTTTACTATAAGGCCACTTCTTATATGACTTCTGTTTGAGTCCTGGGAAGAAGGGCAGGCAATCAGTAATATTTTAAAATCCCCACATGGAAAAGGGTTTCAAAGAAATTCTTATTAAATAATCAATATGATAATGTTTAACACAAAGCAAGGAGAAAGACTGGGGATCTGTAACAGGCAAATGGAGTTAGAGTCAGAGAAATGGAGTACGCAGGTATATTTTTTAAACTTACCAAAAAGACAATACTAATAACTGTTGAATAAAGTTAAAAAAGAAAGAGAAAACAAAAGAGGGAAAAAGGGGAACAGAGCCGCTGGCCATCCCACTCATAAAAATGTGGGTAAGGGATAAGTAAACTTGTGTGGTCAAAAGAATATTTTAATGGAAAGTTAAAACCCTTCTTATATCTTCAACTTTGTCACTCATCAGCTACATGTCACAGGTTAAGTTGTTTGAACATTCCAAACCCATCACTCATGCACTCGTTTATGCTTAATTCACTCTTTCTTGAATGGTTACCACCCTTTAAGCATTGTTCTGGGCACAAAATTGCATATGACATGTTCTCTTTGTTCAAGGTGCTTTGAGTCTAGTGGAGAAATTACCAAAGGGAAGCAACTAAACAAGACCGAGGGCACGCACTGAGGGAAGGTGGTGTGTAGATGACTCTTGGGCTAAATTTTTGAAGAATGAATAGAAGTCTTAACACTTCTCAACACTCTGGGTGTGAGCAGCATGGGGAGGATCATTGAGGCATGAAATACCATACTACACATGAAAAACTGCTGGGAATTCCACATAAGTGAATCTAAGGGCATATTGGGGGAATGGAGATAGATTCAGAATGGTGGATAGAAGCCAATTCAAAAAGGGCCTCAAGTATTAAGCCTACCTATTAAATGAGGAAGTTGTACCGCATGACTCCTGTTATCTGGTTTTCATGTTGCACTCTTCTCATAGATGCAAAACCTTTTCTCCTACCAGAGGGAATCACAGATGCTCAGGATTAGATGAAACTAGCTCCTAATTCTAATTTGAGATGAGAATCCTGTCAATATTCCTCTTGAGGGATTGTCCGCTCTGCTTGAACACCTCCAGAGATGGAGAATTCATCACAACTTGAGACAGAATGTTCTTCTTTTCAGAAAGTAATGACTAGAACTTAAAGTCAAACACAGAAAGTTGAAAACCCATTTATCTCCTCTCTTTAACTCCAAAGTCCAAGTAAAACAAGGAAAAAATTGTTATTATTCAAAATCTCCCAATAATGTCAAGCACACTTTGAAAGGTGATTTGACAGAATAGAAAAACCTTAAACATAAGCGTACCAGGGAGATGACCAACCACAGGAAGGTGCAGGTATACCTGAAACCAGATGGGACTGAAAACGAGAGCACTTATTGAAACATGTATAAGAAGAGTCAGACAACCAGATTACCTCCCCCAAAGGCAGGAAGCTCTTTTCCATCCAGGCAGAAGCATGTTGGTTTACTTTATAAAGATGTTGAACCATGAGATTGTCAACACTCAGGCACAAGGCACAATGCATGGCAGAAATGCCAAGGGAAGCATCTCCTGAAAACAAGGGTATTAAATGTAAGCTGCACAAAATGGACTAACACACGTGATTGCCTGAGGGCTGCTTGTAACCATATTCCCATTCATCCTCTCATTCTCCCCCTTGGAAAGTCCCTTGATTCAAGGGGCTTCCCAGTGTACTCAATGCCCAAAGTCTATTTCCCAGAAGACCCAATGGTACACATTTGCTATAGAATGGGAAAAGATGTTGTAGCTTCATTTTTTTTTTAAGAAAGCCTCTGACATGAAAGACTGGGTCCAAATCAATGCATGGGGAGAGCAGGGAAGGAAACTGAAAGGAGACATATAATGCATAAAATATTTATAGTAATTATTTAAAGATAAAATACTATTTTCATAAAATTAGAAACAGGATACTGTCAGAAAATTACTTTCAAAGAATAAGAAAGAGCTCTTGGGATCTGAAAATAAAGTGATGAAAATAAAAAAAATTTCATAAAGTAATTGACATAAAATTATAAAGCTTTGCAGAATATGTTACAAAATACAAAGACATGGAGAATATGAAAGACAACATGAGAAAATTGGAAGCTCAGGAGGTACAATTGACTAACAGGGAGAAAGAAACACAAAAGTGGACAGACCAAATTTGTTTCAAAAAATAATAATAAACAACATGAGAAACTTTCTCAGAATCGAAAGCCAAGAGTTTCCAAAATGTTCTATAAAATGAACAAAGAAGTTCCACTAGTACAAATCATTATGAAATTCTGGCTAACAAGGAAAGAAAAAAGTTAATAAAAGCTTCCCAGAAAGAAAACAAACAAAAAATGGAGCACATGCAAAGGATTGGGCTTCTTAATACAACCCTGGATGTGAGGGAACAATAGTCTGATCAACGCCTTCAAAACTTGAAGTGTAATTTCCAATCAAGAATTCTAAGGATTCTCACATTTAGGGAAGAATAGATAGTGCTGTAACTTGGATCTTGAATGCCTCCCTAAAGGCTCCTGTGTTAAATGATTGGTCACCAGCCACTGGTGTTATTGGGGGTGAGGAACAGAGTAAGAGAAAGTTAGGTCACTGAGACCATGCCCTGAAGGGTATAATTGGGACTGTGGCTCCAGCTTCTCTCTATTTGCTTTCTGGCTACAATGAGGGTAAACAGCTTTGCTCCACCACGTACTCTGCACCTTATAGATAACTGAGTCAAGCAATCATGGACCTCTGAAAACATGAACCAAAAAAAACCTTTCTTCCTTTAAAGTTGATTATCTCAGGTATTTTGTCACATTGATGGAAAGTAGGTGGTAACACAGAAAGTCAGGCTTCAATTTTTTTTATTTTTTTTATTTCTCATATACCCTTTTTGAGGAAGCTATTGGTGAAAGTGCTTCATCCAAATAGGGAAAAGGAAAGAGAATACTATAAATTTCAGGAAAGAGGCAAACATATTTGCAAGAACTATAGCATATCAAGATAGGAACCACCAAGCTGAGGACTTTACAGAGAATTTTGCTAAGAAAAAGTGGTGCTGAGAGATTGACTAATGTTGTTTTATTGTATTGATCAAAGTCTTGTAGCTCTTATGGAGAATTTTGGGATAAATAAACAAAATGTTCTCAGGGGTAAAAAAAAAAAGCAAAAATAGGACAATTATTAATTCTAGGGAAGACAAAACATTGTGCAACACAGAAAATATTATCAGAGTACCTTATGTGACCCAATCATAATCTATTTCCAGAAAGTACATCCTGAATATGTATTTAATTATAAATAGTTACTTAAATTGGTAGAATGGGAGAAGGGAAAGGGAGGGTGACACAACACCAAATATCCATGTTCTACCAAATTAAATCTACATAAAATTCAATTTTTTAATAAGTTGAGAATGCATATTCATAAAATAGAAGGAAATACCAAAAGAATGATTGAAAATATTCCCTAGAGGCAAGGGAGCCTCCAGGAGCAAGGATTAGGGTGGGGAGGGAAAACATAATCATGATTTTTAACAAGTTTTGCAGTATAGTATTTGCCTATGTATACATACACATAATATGCATATACACAATATACCAGTAAATATTTTTATAGAGAAATAATTTTTCTTTTGCTAACCTAACATCTAAAATCTGTATCCCTAACATATGCTCTTAATTATATTCTCCAGGGCTGTATGTACAAAACCCAAACAAAACAATAGTTTCTCTTCCCTTCCTTCAAGTATTTTAAATCAGAACTCATGTTCTTCCATTAGTTTGTGTAAGGGCTAAAATCTTCCAGTTCACTCAGTCACTACCACTTGTGAAATCTTTCCATTCTCCCACCTGGAAACTTTTCCTTCTACTCAATAGAGTGGTGTCCAGAACTGATGGTGATTCTTTAGATACATTTTGACTAATTTGCAGCAACATTATTGTTTTTCTCGCTCTGATAATAAGAAGTCATTAAAAGCAACAAAGATTACCTTAACTTCTTTAGAAACTAAGCCACCCTAATATTTCATGTTATAACCAAGTCTTTCCAATATATGTGATTTTGAAATCATCCATCCTATGGGTGAGATTTGATTTGGGGTCATTTGTTTTTCATCTTGAAGGAGGGTCTTCCATTTATCTCTGTTAAAATATTGTTTATTAAAGTCACCTTACTGTCAAATTGAAAAGAATATATATTTGGCTTTTGATTTATTCACAGAAGGTATTAGCTATATCTTCCAAACTTGTGTCACTCAAATGTAATAGCTATACTTTCATTCGGGTCTTGAATGAAAATGGGGAACAATACCAATTCTAGCAAGGCCAAGCCCTTTAGCCACCAGAACACACAATCAAGTTAACAACCATCTGTTAGCCAGCTTCAAGTCACAAGTTGTTCAACCATTGTAAGTTCATTGAATCTGACCCTGATACACTGACTTGTTCTCTATTCAAACCATTTTTTATCCAAGTCATTCAGAAGATATAATTAAACCTATTGCTTTCTTTTCTAATATAAATTTTTGTAAAACTAAGTAGCTACTACCTTTCTTTCTTTGTTAGATATTCTAAGCAATGTCATTTGACTGGTCATTTGACTAATATTGACAGATCTAGGATACAGATTTTGAAGGATGTCGTGTCTTGGACTACATTATCATTATTATTATTATTATTATTATTATTATTATTATCTCAATGTGAGATTGTAAATCAAAGATTTTTAGCCTTATTTGCATTCTCTGTAATCTCACCAGGATATGGGATAGCTCAGTCCTGGAGGTCATGCCAGAGATTTTAAAATTGCAATGGGCAAACCCTGCCCTCCCCAGGCCCAGTTATTCCCATTGCTTTCTGACAACTGACTGAAGATACAGCTTTAAGCCTTTGATATTCCTAGGCAAAGAGTCTGTGCTTTGACATTTGCATTTATCTCATTATGTTTGATTGGCATATTGAGATCCATAAGCTTGTGGTTAATATATTGCCAAGGATTCTTAATTAAGCTGGTTGTGCAAAAAAGGCATCAGAGTCTCAGGAGAAATGTATAATCTTTGCCAGTCATTCACTTTGAATTTGCCTTGCTGCCCTGGTGGCATAGCAGCCTACAGGGCTACAGGGACTGTCAGGGGCTTGACATAACAACCAAAGGCTTCTATAACCTGGTCCTGCCATTTGAATTGGAAGGAAAGAGAGACTGTTACAATAGAAGAGAGAGAAGAGCAGAATATCTAAGTCCATATTCCCCATGGACCAATGAGACAGAAGAACAAAATATATGACAGGTAAAGCTGCCAATTACCATACTCCAAGGAATTATTAAACATTAATATGTTTATTTTCTACTTATTTTTTCCTGTTAGCCTTTTCAAGAAATTGATTGAGGCTGAGACAAAAATAAACAAATAAAAATAAATAAAAACAAATCTCCACTGAGCAGAAGTTGCCTATAAAAACATCCTAGGTCCTGTGTACCATGAAGCAATTATGAAATTTGTTGCCCAAATCAGCAGCATTTATATCTCTTATGATTTCGGCAGAAAAACAAATGCCCAAGTCCTACCCTGGACTTATTTAATCAGAAACTTTAGGAACAGAGCTGGGAAATTTCTGTTATACTAAGCTTTTCAGATATTGTGATGGACATAAGTTTCAGAGTCATTGCTAGAAAGAACCACTGAGATTTTCAAAGACGGGGATCTCTCAAAGCACATGACCAAGTCATTCAAAGCAAGGCAAGGACAACTCATAGAAACCAGTGAACATGACTTATGGCTCTCTTTTCCCCTTTTCTGCCAGCTTGGCGGTCACTGCATTGGCATCACCTGTGAAGCAAGGGCCACAAGGCCCCCAGGGAATAAAAGATATCTTCTGGAATTTCATGAGAAGCTTGATGCTGGGCTGTGCTCTGCCCCCATGATTCTTTCCGTGTGAAGGTAACATCTACCTTTGCCTTTTCCTTCTTTACTTTGCCCCATGATCAGATGCCTTTGGAGAGCACGAATTTTGTTGACTCCAGATACTGTGCACTCATCTCTTTCCCACCTCCCCTGTCCTGTTCAGGATTCCTGCAGGCATCCCTTTACAGCCTGACTTCAGCAGGATGCTGCTATTTAAATGTGGGTCTCGCAATGAGTAGTGGGCTGCTGGGAGTGATGTTGCTCTGCTTTCCTTGTACCCTGTTGATTTCAAATGATCCTGATCTCAGTTTTGTTCCAAACCTCTAGGTAATTCTTCCCTGGCACACGATGGCTGAGTGATCTCAACTCTGCCATGCCCACTGAGAATCTGTTAAATTCAGAGAATGCATTTTGGGCATTAGTCCAAGAAGGGTTTGGTGACATTTCCCTTATTTGTCATGTACACAAAATATCACTATAACACGTACCCCTGCGTGGTAACTGCTCTTCTAGAAGGCATTTGGGTACTTGCTGTAACAAATGTATTTAAATCTTTTTGATCTGTGGATTCCTAGGTTGTTTCCCTTTTGCTATTCACTCAGTGTGCCTAACCTTTGCCAAACAACTGCAGAGCTCCGTCCTGGCCCCAGGTTTTATTTGCTGCCTTTAGTCATTTTCAGTTTCTTAGTAGAAGCAAGTACAAGGGTAAAAGTCAATGGAAAGCAGGTTTAGGTAAGCTCCATTCAGTCCATGCATATTGCCAAGAATCCCCGTGTGTACTTGAGGCAAGGAAAGAGTTTCTGTTCTGATTTGGAACACCATAAATCAAATAACTACGGTTCAGCCACCCCTAAGACTGCTGACACGGTCCCCTCCCAATATTTACTGCCAAGCCTAAGAGCTTACAAATACCAACATGACTACGCTGCCTGCACCTGGCAAAATGTTTCTGGTTTGTCAGAAAATCCAGCTGCTGCCTTTGTTTGATGTTAGCATTATTCAGTTATCGTCCCAGTGCCATTTGCATGACAATCATCTCATAGCACATCCCATCAGGAAGGGTGGGAATCAGCTGGAGAAGCCAAGGACCTCGGAGTACCTGCTTCTCTTCTCTAGGAATGCCACTGACAAGCCTCTCTTCGTATGTGCCAAACTTTCAACATTTTGTAAATCCTAAATGAGAAGGGAGGTATTTTCATAGGTATCTGCTACAGTTAATTGAGTTGTCCATGTGGATGAGAAAATGATGCATTGGATGGCAATTTAGTGAGCTGGCACTGTAAGACACTGGAGGTACAGCAAACACCAAGCTGCCCTCGGGAGGCTTATGCCCTCCAGCACCATTCAGGAATAATAAAGGGAGGAATCTCTGATTCTTCTATCTCATTCCAGGCATCAAAATGGATTTCTCCCTGCTTATTTTCAAACACATTCATGTGCAATTGACCTCCATATCTGTGGGCTCTAATCTGTGACTTAAACCTACTGATAGATGGAAAATATTCAGAAGAAAATAAATTACAACTGAATATGTACAGACTATATTTTGACATTATTATTCCCTACACAACATGGTCTAACAACTGTTCACAAAGCATTTATGTTGTATTAGGTATTATAAGTAATCTAGAGATGATTTAAAGGAGGATGCACATAAATTATATGTGAATACTGTCATATTATGAAAGGACATCGGGAAATTGAGCACCCACAGATCTTGGTATCTCCTAGGAAGTCCTGGAACCAATCCTCCAACATACCAAGGAATACTTGTACTCAGAGGTAAGTGAGCTGTTCTTGGCTGCTCTACTTGGCATTGAGCTCTCTGGGAAGGTGTTAGGGATGTTGTCATGGTAGTACAGCTATTGACAAGGACCCTAGAACTCTTCATTCATAATGTCTAATGGTATCATTAAAATTAACTAGAGCCAGGCCTGGTGGCATATTCCTGTAATCCCAGCAGCTCAGAAGGCTGAAGCAGGAGGATCGCAAGTGCAAAGCCAGCCTCAGCTAAAGCAAGGGGCCAAGTAATTTAGTGAAACCCTATTTCTAAATAAAATACAAAATAGGGCTGTGGTTCAGCAGTTGAGTGCCCCTGAATTCAATCCCTGGTGCCCCCTCCCCAAATTAACTAGAAATACTTTCAGAAGACAAAGATTTTTCCTAAAAGTCTTGTAACAGTAGATCATCAATTTAAAATAACATAAATATTAGTTGGAAAATATTTAGGAAAATAAATATTAGGAAATAGGAAATAGCTGTTGATATTTTGTATAACTCTGTAGAAACACACATTTTTATAAACATGAAATATGAATGACAATAGATATACAGTTTGAATTTTTATTTTTTTTTTTTTTTTTTTTTTTGTGGTGCTGAGGATTGAACCCAGGGCCTTATACTTGCAAGGCAGGCACTCTACCAACTGAGCTATATCCCCAGCCCCAGTTTGAATTTTTTGTTTTCTTTAAGTATTTTTCATGTCATTAAATTTATAATGGTTGTATAATATTCCAGTATTTGGGCACGCCATTACTTTTTAACCATTCTCCTATTCTAAGACATTTAACCTGGTTCTAATTTTTATCAATTTTAATATTCATATGACTAATATTATCATACATAATGTTTGTCTTCATCTCTGATAATTTTCTTCAGATAACTACCTAGAAGCAAAAAAATACTATATCAAATATCAGAGCTTTAAAGTCTGTTGGTTACACATGCCAATATGTTTTCTAGAAATATTTTACCAATTTAAATTTTCCCCAGAAATTTTTAAGAGCATCTAAAGAATTTTTTTCAAAATTTTGCATGAAACATGAAAACATTTCACAAGTCAAAGAGTATATAGGTTTTCTAAGCAATCTTCCTCCAAACTAACTTTTTTCACATTATTGTGTGTGTGTGTGTGTGTGTGTGTGTGTGTGTGTTCATATAAAGAATACATTATATATGGGATGCACTACAATTGTTTTCCAATGTAGTGATCTTGACCCCATAATGGCCTGTGGCAGGTATGATTTTAGTCCTCATTGCATTCCTCAGATTCTCCTTCTTTGCTTTATGGTCCTCTGCTTTCCTTTTGGAGAATAACCTCCCTCTTGTATTCTTTCTATTCCTCATAGGCTTTCATTCAAACTATTGTACCTTCCAATACAGAGAGAAGTAGAGAACATGGCCTATGAATGACCACTCCTATATGGTCATGTGATCTTAAGACAGCCAATCAGACTATTTTCTAAGATTTCCCTGGAGGTAACAGGGACACCAAGGGAATGTATCTGAACTGTGGGAAGCACATGGAGACAGTCTGCCTGAAGAATACCGTCAAGTTAAGACAAGCATAACCATGAGAGAGAATCCTAATGAGAGCGAGTATCTGATTTTCAGGATGCTACTGCACTTCAAGTTGACTTAATTCCAAAAGTTCCAATTATAATAAGAAAATAACTACTTTATAATTCAAATTGGCTGTAGTTTTTTTTTTTTTGACACCTTTAAGCAAAAGATCCCATTTGAACATACAGCTCCAAACTATCTTACCAAATGAAAAATATAAAATCTTAAGCCAAATGAAAACCATGTAATTAGACCATGGTTCAGGGGGATGATAGAAGAAGAAATCCATTTGAACAGAACTACATATCACAAAAATGGAATCAATACTCAGGTTAAAGAAAATGAAAGACCATGTAAAAATGTGGTCAATAGGTCTTGCCTGCTTTTTATAGATATGAAGTAAGGAAGCTCCTACTTATAACCTATATCTTGTTAGTCACTGAAGAAGGAAGGAAGAAGTGAATGGGAAAAAACCCTCTTATAAAAGAGTTATAGTTTAGTTTGACAATTTCTTTATGCAAGTTTTTTGTTGCTTGATTTTAAAGTCTGAAAAAGAAAATATGCACCTCTGAGCACGTTCTACTAGGACTTCTAAGAATGCAAATTACCTATAGGACTACCCAGACACAGCCTCAGTACATTTTCCCCACTTAAACTACAGTTCAAGCTAGGATGGACTCTTTGAAGATAGGTTATAAGAAAAATATCATAGAATAATAAAAATAATTAAGAACTTAAATCCAGGAGACCTTGTGTGACCTTAGACTAATCATTTACTTTCATGAGTTCCATTTTATTCACACATCGAATAGGAGATTTAAACTTCATAGGCTCTTGTATGAACAAATATTTGTCCATTCGAAATGAATATTTCAGAATAAGGAAAAAGAGTTTTCCCCAGAAACTACTCTTTCTTCAACATTTGGTTCATGTCAACACTTTGGGGCATCCCCTGGACTCTCTAGATGAGGATGTAACATACAACCATCAAAATGGTTGAAAATTGGGAAAGAAGAAAGATATTCTAGGCAAACAGCTGGATACTGGTGTAGCTGCATTAATAGCATTATTGAACATATATGTATAATTTAACAAGTTACCATGCACACCCCATACCCAGTGTCCCAGATAAGGGAAGAGAATTATGCAGCCCCCTCAGGCCCCATCAGACACACACTGTGTGTCTCCTACAGGTCAAGGTGCCTTCCCCAGCACCTTGAGATATGACAATGACTTTATGGTAAGTGTATTCCTACTACATAAGTTTGCCAACATAGTTTTTCAACTTTCTATAAAATGCAATCACAGTATAAATATTCTTCTGTGATTTTGTTCTTTAAAATTACCTAATGTTTGAAAAATATTGCTGACAGCTGCAATTTCTTTACTTTTATCATGTAGCATTCCTCATGTGGTAGTAATTGATTTATTGTCTGTCTTCTCCTTCCTTGTCCTATTTTATAGTCTATAACTGGACCCTGCACATATTTTTTCTTCACCAGTTAGCACTGCTAGACTTTTTCAGAAAAGTGAACTGGAAGGAAACTGTGAGAAGGGGCTTTTCTTCCTGGCTCCAGTTGTTTCTTCTTACTTCTGTGGCTTACAGCGGCTAGCAGCATCAGGAACCCAACAGCGACACCATCCTTGAGTGGTTTCTGCAGCACCTTAGTGAATTGCTCCTGGGAATTTCAAAGCAATGGGCCCGTAGTTTCTGGTGAGTTTCAGGGACACCTAACAGGTGATTTTTTCTTTGCCAGCCCTGGCCTGGGGCACCTCAGCAAAGTTCTCGACATGAAGGGTGCCACAGCCACATCCTCTTCATGAGAGCTGATCTCATCCTTGCTGGGGACCTTCTTACAAGCGTCTTCCTTTCTTGGATATTTTACCTTATTCAAAGTTACCCCTATATCTTCCATTCCTTTACTGAAATATAGAGTTCCAATGCAGAGTCTCTTTATCTCCTTAATAACCTGCTTCTACCTAACAATCCCTTGCTACTACCTAATAATCTTCCATTTTACAATTTTTAATTAATAGTGTGGTTTCTGCCTCCTGTTTGGACCTTGACTGATGTAGATTTTATAATTTCCAGTTACTAATCAATTGTATTTTTTTTTAATGAACTAACTTGGTTTTGTTCATCTTCATCTTTATGTTTTTTATATATAACCATTTCTGATCTTTATTGCACCTATTTTCCTGCTTTGTTTGGGTTTCTTTTGCTACTCCTTTCCTAGTTTTTGAGACAGAGGGTTATGTTGCTTCTTTCTTTAAACCTGTCTTATTTTCTGGTGTACCTATTTAAGGCTATAAATTGCACCGTAAGTATAATTCCATATTCTATATGGAATGTATATTCTATATGTAATATTCTGCTATCATTCAGTTCAAAAATCACTGTTTTGATCTTTTTTCTCATGGGAGATTTATTTTCCAAATACTTAATCATGTTTTAGCTTTTTTATATTGATTTTTTGCCTTTTAATCAGATAACAATGTCAATTCTTCAAAGTTTTTGAGGTTTTGTTGCTCAACAAATGGACAATTTTGTTTTATATATCTTCAAACTTTATTAAAAGCATACAAATTTTAAGTTGGTATATTTTATTGGTGAATTTAATTCTTTCATTTGTATGAAGTGATCCACTTCATCTCTTTCAATATTTTTGTCTAAAATTTAATTTGTTTTTTTGTTCGTATAGCCACTAAAGTTTCCTGAGGGTTAATATTTTTCTAGTAAATATTTCCTATTTCCACATTTTCAATGTTTCAATGTCCTTAGATCTACATATTTCTCTTTTAAATAGAATAACTGAATTTTTTAAAATTTCATTCAGACAATTTTTATCTTTTCATTCAAACTTTACATATGTTCATTGCTATTAATACTGATATTTCGGAGTTCAAATACATCATCTATTTATTCTGTTGATTATCATCTGTTTCTCTTCTCTAATGCTTACTTTTGTATGCTTGATACTTTAAGCATTTTTTCCCTATTCCGGCTCCATTCTTTTAATGGTTATTCTAAAAATTCAAACATGTATAGTTAATAACATTAATTAAACATTTACCCTCTTCACGGATTACAAAAGGGCCTGAGAATACTTTAACTCTACTTTATTCTTCCTCTTGACTCACATTTTATATCTTTCCAGGTACTTTGATTCAATAATATTTAACTCCATTAAACTATGTAACTGTTTTATATGATTAATATATCTTTACATTTCCCAATAATTGCATTTTCCCCTCCTAATTCCTTTGCCATTCCTCAACCTCCATCTGGGATCACTTTCATTCTTCCTAAACAACTTTAGAATATCCTTGAGAGACTGCTATTAATAAATCTTTTTCTTTTAACATAGAAGTCATAGTTGTTTTAGAATCTTTGGATTAGATCATTCTCATATCTGAAATCTGTTTCTGCTATTTATTATCTCTGCTTCTTCACTAATTTCCTAAATTGGTTCTTTCTTGCCTGCTTACCTTTGACAGAATGATATGATATATATACATTTTTTAATGACCTATGGATTTTTTAAAATATATATATTTTTAAAACATGTATATATATTAATGACCTATGGATTCCCTAAGGCCAAGGATGAATTTTCCCTCCACCAGAGATATCTGATGGCAGAACTGGTTGTAGAGAACCTCAAATGTGGGGAAAATAAATAAAGGCAAATATTGATCTCCTGCCATAAATGTTTAGACGTATTTTCCTCTTTTCTTTATGTCCTACTTCACTTTCTCTTAAGACATATTTTTCTACTTTCGGGGTGAAAAACCAAGATACCTTCATTTATAGCTTGCCCTGATCTTAGGGTGAGGTCCTTTTTGGTCCTAGTTGAATGTGGCAGAAATCTCTTAGAAACTATAGAGTTGGGGTTTTTTTTTTTATTATTATTTAAAAAAGAGAAAGAAATGAAGGCAGGCAGACAGCCCTTGACTTTGACTTCTGCATTCTTTGCCCCAAGAGGTCCCAGGGTGTCACTTTCATGCATCTTCAGCACAACACAAAAAAACTTTAGTGTTCTAGTATTTTATTTGTTCTGCTTATTTCTCTAAGTTTTGACTTTTCCAAAAATATTTCATATTTGATGTGGTAATATCATAAACACATGCATGCGCCCACAGATTCCACTATATTTTACTGTTTTCAGCAAGAGGCAGTAATCTAAAAAATCTAACACACAATTCCCAGATACAAAATTAAAAAAAAAAAAAGCTGAAATCTTGGCTCCTGGCAATATGACCAAAGACTCTAGGCAAGTGACCACCACTCTGAAAACCTCATGCTTTCCCATAGTCCAGGTTTAGAGACAGCAAGAACACTCTCAGGTTTATTTGTTTGCAGATCTATAGCCATCTTCTTCAATCAGGTTTATCTGCTAAGCTTTATATTTGATCCCAGCTCTCCCTTTCCTATATCTTATGTCTCAATTGCTTGGATAAAGAAAGAATCATCGCCAGGTGTGGTGTCACACACCTGTAATCCCAGCAACTCGGGAGGCTGAGGCAGGAGGATAGCAAGTTCAAAGCCAGCCTCAGCAACAGCAAGGTGCTAAGCAACCCAGTGAGACCCTGTCTCTAAATAAAATAAGGAAATAGGGCTGGGGATGTGCCTCTGAGTTCAATCCCTGGTATCCCCCACCCCCCACAAAAAAAGAATCAACTATCCTACCTCTCTCTCACTCCCTGCAAAATGAAGCATACACACACACACACACACACACACACACACACACACACATTTAAATACTTTTCCACTTAGTTCCTGGCTAAATATATATGAGAAATTATGAAAAGACAGATAATAATGCAGGAAAACACAAACGAATCCTGCCTGTTAGTTGAGGTAGTTGAGATGGAAAAGAGACCTTTGTCTTTTTAGTTGTCTGTTGACCAGAAAATAACTTGATGACCCCAAATACTAAGTCAAATGATGCCAAAGATTCCTTGCTGTAATATGTAGATTCACAGCTGGTGTGTCCTCAAGGTAAGTATGCTACCTTGTTTTCCTTCTCAAGACAGCTAAGCTCACAAGACACAGAGTGTCTCCTTCTCACACTTTCATTCCATCTCAATGACTGCTCTGAACCTCACCTCTTAGTATGCAATTGAGAGCCTTGGCATCTCTTTGACTTCTTTGAATAGAAGATGAAAACAAAAACAAAAAAAAAAAAGAACCCCTGAAGAAATAACTAAAGACATCTCAAAAAGGTAAAATAAGAATGAAAAGAAAATTGCTTAGTCCATAAATATATCTAGAATTATTAGTTACAGAATCTCTGCTCTCTGTGCACTTTTCAAATCATCCTGGTTTCTGGTGCCTGGGACAGGCTGCATTGCATGGGCCGCCACTGTAACTCAATTACCAGTCCATTCGTATCAGTTATGCAGCTGGAGACAGCATCATATTGGATGACTAAAGAGTCTGTGTTGGAGTGTAAAAAAGTTAAAAGGTCAGAAAGGTAAACAGAATCGGGGCCATTGAGAGCTTTATAGGTCATTAAAAGGATTTTAAAAGCCATATGCTGTCTTAGAGGCAGCCAAGATAGAGATTGTAAGATGGGGGAAATATGATCCGTAGATCAAGTCCTAGTAACAACGCTGGCAGCGGCAAGCATTCAAAACCATCTGTAGCCAGTTTAGCAAACAATCTGGAATGCCACCAGGAACAAATTAAAATAGTCAATCCTGGAAGAAAGGAAAGCCTAGCATGGATGAGTGAAATGTTGCTTGCTAGAGAATGCACAGCCCGTAATCTTACAATATTCTAGAAACGCTAAAAAGAATTTTTCACCACCAATGTAATATGGAGATTTAAAGTTAAATTGAGGATCATAAAGAGAAACATGCATAGCACAACTGCAACTCCAAGGCAATGAACATGAATCCCAGTCCCAGGGGTCTTGCTTGCATAAAGTGCCACTCAACCAGGAAAGGAATGAGTGTAACTCTGCAGAGGTCTTGGAAGAGACTCTCTCACCTGGCCAGCCCTTGAAGAAAAATAACGTCAAGGACAATCATCAGTTTGGAGAGAACAATTGAAATAATACCCCTTGAAAATAACTGAAGTAGACTCTTAGATCAGAAATCTATGAAGACATCCTTATTTGTTGACACTTGTTGAGAATGAATTCACATCATTCATAAACTTATATTGTTTCTTAAATAGTAATCAAAATTAGAAGCAAATGAATATGATCACTAACATTTACTGAAATGCTTATTATGTTCCAGCACAGCCCCATGTGCTTTACATAAAGCCTAAGGTACTTCTGATATCATGAAGCACTATTTTATCATGTTTTCCTTCAGCCAAGTTCAAGATCTCCTGTAACCTCACTTCTTAATCTTTAGATAATAATTCTCAGAGAAGAAAGGCCTTGCCCTCTCCTTTGCAATTACCTTCAATTTCTTAGAGCATGGGAATTTTAGCATTGCATTATATGTGTAGAAATGGAAGGGATCAAATATCTCTCGTGTTATAGAATCTTAATAGTGAAGTAATGTTATCATCCCCAAGAAAACCAAGGCCCCCATGAACTTTAGTAGCTTATATTTTACTAGGATGGTAGAGCCAAAACTTGCACTGTGCTGCTTTAAAAATATATGAAGTGCTAACCACAGAGTGGTTCTGGTTAATCTCAGAATCCTAGTCCCATCTTATTCTGGCAATGACAAAACTCTCAGGTTGGAGTAGCTGAGAGAATTTGCCCATTCTGAACTTGCCTAGGTCTCCTCTTTTATCAGATTCTATACTAGTCACTGAATACTCCCTAGCCAACTCTGTGTCCAACTTCCTCCCTCCTCCTATTATTCACTGTATCACAATAAATTCAGAAGCTAGAGATGTGCTTCATTATCTATCTGAAATTACTCACAATTCAAAATTTATAAGAACTGTTTTCTACAGAAAGATTTAACATCCCCAGCTCTCTGTCCTAGCTATTTCTGCATTGCTAGAACTCCAGTGCTCATTGTGAGAAGTTGCTTGACCAATGCCTTGAAAAGAGCAGAGTATGGTCGTGTTTCTCTTGGTAACGCCACTGGGAAGTTAGGAAGAAAGGTTACATGGAAAATTTTGCCAAAATAGTATTCTATTTAAACTTGGCTTCCAAAGGCTACCCCACATTGCACTGGTTTTTTTAAAGTTCTATAGGTACTTTCTGTTTATACTGGTAAAATTTATCCCCTATACATCAGGAGTTACAGGTTAACCAGCAGCATCATCCTGCCATTTGACACTTCATGCTTACTGTGGGCTCTACTTACAAGCTCTAAAAGAAGATCAACAAACCATGGAGACTTGCAAATATGCTTAAACCTCTTCAGAAATAACACCCACTCAAGCATGTATGAACAGAGACACATTGACTACACAGCAGCGGTATTTGATTAAACTACATAGCAGCTAATGGAAAGAGGTTAGATGACTATTTGAAGGTTTCTGGATTTTGTTTTTTCAGTTTTTTTCTTGTTTTGGGGGGGTCACGATTTTCTCAAGGGGAACAGCAACAGGAATAATCCCCCATTTAAGAAGGCCATATTTTCATATGGGAATTTTGAGAATGATTTAGAAATCATATAGTACTTAGGTATAACCTTGAATTGTTTTTGCATAGGATGGTACTTTTTCATGTTGCTCTAAAATGCAGTAAAAGATTGCTTTAATTTCAAAGAGCACTATTAGAACTGCATTTTGAGGGGTATTATAACTTATGAACATGGAAGAATATTCTGATATTCTCAAAAACACAAAGAATCAAATTTATATAGAGAGATACTATCTCTGTTGTTGATAGCAATTTATCCTTGAAGTAAAGTTTACTACAATCATGAAGTTATTTTTTATCTTTATTGTCTCTTTACTCATCAGACATAATAAGAATTAGAACTAAGTATTTTAATAGCTAATTCAACAGAATGCCTTTGATGGTTATTTCTTTAAAACTGAATACCAACTGCTGGATTCCTAATTTATACAAAGTTTCATAGCCGTGGAAAAAACTCAGAATGAGGTTAAAATATACAGAAGAATAAAACTATATATCATGTATTCAAAGTATAATAGTTTCTAGGCATGTCTTAAATTATTTACACTCAAAATTCATTTATTGACCCCAGCCTAATATCCCTTTAGAGACGAGGACTATAGCCAGTGGGACCATGAAATCCTCACTTGAAACATCAGGGCAAGATCTATAAATGTTTGAGTTAGTGCTTCAGTATCTAGAACTCTGGCATATGCTATAGATAACATTGTTTTGGGCTCTTGGTATATCTAAATACTTATTCCAATAATTTTTTATGTGATATTTTCACACTTAAATAAAAGTTAGACATTTCCTAATGTAAATATACGCTCACAGATAATATGTATACAAGAGTAGAATTACACATATATATACTCTGATCATAATTGATATTTATTTTAACCATGTAAAATGTTGGAAAAATTTGAAAAAAAAAATTCTTTTCCAAAACGCAATACCTTCACTTTAGCCATTCATGCACTCCAAAGAAATAAAGATATATCTTTTCACAAAAAATTCAAAATATATATGTTCACAGTAGTATTATTTACAATAGCAGAAAAATGAAAGTAACCCAAAGACCTATTAACTGATAAGAGGTATATAAAATAAAGTATGTCCATATAATAGAATATTACTTGGCAATAAAAAATGATGTACTGATGCATGCTCCAACATAAATTAAGCTAAGGGAAAGAAGCCAGTCACAAAAGACAGCACTGTATGGTTCCACCTATATATAATATCTTGAGGGGCAAATTCATGGAGACAGACAGTAGGTTAGTGATTCCAGGCACAAGTGAGTGACTGCTAATGGGTATGAGAGTGATAAAATGTCCCAAAATTAAATAGTGCTCATGTCCATATAACTATGGGAATGTAGTAAAGACATTTAAATTGTATACTTTTAAAAAGGCAAATCATCCAGCATCTGAATTATATTCCAGTAGAGCAATTATGAAATATGTAACCATATCACAGTTAGAATATCATAAATTTTCTGAATTCATGAAAACAATGCACATCATCAAGGGAAAACCACTGACTGAATACATGTTACAAATGAAATCAAGACAATTATGAGGCATATTTGATTTAAAATGTTATTGACTTTAAGGGTATATAGTTGACAGTCAGAAAATAACACATTATATAATCACATCAGTTTGTATAAGCAAATTATATGCCAATGTAGCTTGAAAGTTGATGGTTATTTTAGTAAGCCATTTTAAAAATTATTTATTAACTTTATTTAACATGACCAGACTTTTGAGATAAATGAAGAGAAATTTGCTAGATCCAAAAATTAAAGTTATACATACTCTTTTATGTAAAGATATATATTTTTTATTTTTATAAACTGCATTTTGATTCATTGTACACAAATGGAGTACAACTTTTCATTTCTATGGTTGTGCATGATGTAGATTCATACCATTCATATTCTTTACATATAAAGCTTTACATTTTTCTTCCCATGGGTAATTATATTTAAAACAAGCACATATGATTATATGTGACTCTTGAATTGGTCATGATACACAAAAAGGAACTGATATTTAACCAGTGCCACTGGTATTGCTGTCCTAGTTGTTCACAGTGAAATAGGCTCTCGTAGCCGGTATGTAGTATCTGCCTTTTAGGGCTTCCCTGCCTTGTTGACCCAGACCCTTCCCTGAGACTCCAATCTCAGACCTCCGCAAAAACAACCATAAGGTTGACAACCTGGTGGCAGCCATCCAGTACCAGTTGTGAATATTCAGAATTTAACCCTTAATTAGGAATAATAACCTGGGAAATGTCACAGATAAAAAAGAAATCATGTAGAGTTTACCAATAGCTTTTTGTTTCAGTCAACTTTTTTTTGCCACTGTGACCAAAAGACCTGATAAAAAGAGGTAGAGGGGGAAACATCTATTTGGGAGTTTACAGTCTCAGAGGTCTCAGTCCAGCTCTGTTGCTGTGGGCCTGAGATAAGGCGGAATATCATGGCAGAAGAGTATGGTGGAGAGAAGTGGCTCAAGACATGCAAACAAGAAGCAGAGAAAGAGAGAGCTCTGCTCACCAAGAACAAAATATTTACCCCAAAGTCATGCCCCTACCCCATGACCTCCAGCCACAACCTTCATGCCTACAGTTACCACCCAGTTAATCCCTATTAGGTGATTAATGCACTGATTAGTTTAAAACTCTCATAACACAATCATTTCACCTGTAAACTTTCTTGCATTATCTCATGCATGAACTTTGGGTGACCCCTAATATCTAAACCATAACATATTGTTTTATTTGACTTTCTAATTCACCTGGCAAGAGAAATGCTGTCATTATCTCCAGTTTGCTGCTGAGTAAAGAGAGGTTCAGAGAATTCTCTGGAGTTGACTGAAAGTTGAAATCTTTGAGTGGCAGAATGGAACTTAAGCCCAGGTCTTCCGGTACAAAATTTCATTCTTCTTTTTTTTTTTTTTTTTAAATCTTTTCCTATCATGCATGAGAAGGATCAAATTAAAAGTAAATAGTGGTATAGCAAAAATTTTTTGTACCAAGAATTAAGGGATTCCCTTTTCTTCTTTGCTCATTATTACCCTTAAGGCCATAATAGTAAAACAATTAGCATTTTCATTACCAAATTTAGAACTCTGTAAAATGAACAAATTCAAGTAATCTTCAAATTAGTTTCTTCCAGTTTTAATATTCTCAGTATGTGTCATGCCCATAAAAATCACAAATATTCAATATTATTGTGAGAGCTACCACTGACTATGTGAAGACAGGCAAACTTAAGGGAAGTTTTTGTTTTAAAAGTGAATTAGCTCGAACTAAAGAATAAGAAGAAATTAAACTCAAAGCTAGCAGGAGAAGGAAAATAGTAAATATGGAAACATACATAAAAGGAAAAGATTATTAATTTTTTATAGGAAAACAATAGAGAAAAATCAATCAAACTCAGAATTGACTCTTCAAAATGATCAACAAACTCGACAAGCTTTAAGGGTGATTAAGGGAAAAATAGCATACTCAAAAAACTAAATCATAAATGAAAGCAGGGACATGATTATTGGTTTTACAGAAATATGATAAAAATATAAAACTACCATTTACAATTGCATTCCAACAATTTGTATGATCTAAATGAAATGAACAAATTTCTAGAAACATTCAACCTGCTAAGCTTCAGTGGTGAATTGTATCAAACATTTTGAGAATTAACAACAATATTTATCTAACTATTCCAAAAATTTGAAGAGGAGGGAATCCCTTCCCAACTCATTTTTTGAGACAAGCAATACCCTGATATCAAAGCCAGACAAAGAGACCACAAGAAAGCAAAACTACAGACCAGTGTTCTTATGAATATTGATGCAAAATTCTCCAAAAAAATACTAGCCAACATTTCATCAGACTATTAAAAGAACTATAGATGGTGATCAAGAAGGAGAAGATTTATTCTCAGAATGTATGTGTGTTTCCACACTGAAGAATCAGTTGATATAACGCATTTCATGGACAGAATGCATGATGATATCAATTGATGAGGAAAAGCATTTGACAAAATTCTATAAATTTTGAAATAATTACACTCAAAAAACCAGAAATAAAGAAAACTACCTCATCATAATAAAGGCCATATATATATATATATATATATATATATATATATATATATATCAAAA
>JAJEJO010000175.1:639613-659694 GCA_020662805.1 Glaucomys volans | reverse complement strand
TCATTCTTTTATCAGATTTTTAGAATATTAATAGAAGATATTTGATGACCAAATAGTTGATTCATTAGGTTCCTAAGAAATTAATTGAACTTTTTGGAAAGTTATCTTATCACAGAGAAATACCTAGTATTATGTGTATATTACAGTGGTAAGCAAATTGAAGATATTCAATAGATAGTAACAATTATAACAAAATAATTAATATTATATTGCTGATTAATTTATTTTCTTTGAGATTAATATTCAAATAAAATATTTTTTCATATAAAATGAGTACAATGCCTATCTTCAGTCAGATATCTTTCAACACATCACTAAATACCTGTAATGTGCAAATCTCAACCAAATCTCATCCTTCTCTCAGGATGAATCAGTGTATTAAACAACAGTTTTGAAATAGTACAAAACAAGCCTTTTTATTTCTGTTTATAGATTGTTTGGAATCCTCTTTTTCCCCATACAGCATATACAATTTTCATGACTCTCAAACATAGTATTTTGGGTGTTTTTTCTTCTTCTTCAGAGTTCCATGACCACCACTAATATCAAATTATTACTAATATTTCTTCCTCATGTGGTTTTATCACTCCTGGAAAAAATTAAAGACAGAGAGAGATCTGACTTTGGTTTCTCCTGGAATTGTAAATTTGGCTCAGATTCCCTATCTACGCCTCCAAAACTTCCTGAGCGGGAAAGTGGTTGGCCAAAGAGAAGTCCTGCTCACCTAAATCTTTTTAACTTTCTGGCATTTCACACACATCAAGAAATTTTAAAAGGCAGGGGGAGAAAAAGAAGAGAGAAAGCAAAGAAAAAAAAAACAATTTCCCTGAATTATAGCCATTCTTAAAAGTATAAAAGTTATAATTTTTCTCTGTTACTGTTTTTCTTTAAGAAATGGCACTTTAAAATCAGGAAAATCAGAAGAGAGTCTCCCTTCGACATTATTTTTTGTGAAGGATTTTTCCCTAAGATTTTCACCATTCACTTAGGAAAAAAATCAGAGTTCGTTGATTCAGATGGTCATCTTTGCCTGTGGGATTAAAATCAGATGGACATAGATCCTTTCTTGGCTGAAAACCTCAAAAGAAGAGGGAAGAAATGTGTTGATGGTTGACTACAGATGAAAACAAGCCCTGGTTTGATTCAGGGCTTTTCTGTAGTCAATGAAGAAAAATTTCTATTATAATTCTAGCAAATTCAGTTGTGTATTATATTACCAAAAATATCTTCAGGCATACTTAAAAATACAAAAAGAAATGTTTCTGTTAAAATTAAAATAAACACTGTTTACAATTATTTGATCCCTATGTAGTTAGAGACACACACCAGCACACACAAACACATTAATCTGTTGAGAGATAAATGGATCTCACGTATAATAGTGTTAAAGAAATAAAACTATTTATTTGGATCATTTTCAATGAGCAAGACAACAGATTTTTTTTTTTTTTTTTTTAATGACATAGTCTTGCTAAAGTGCTTAAGTTCTCTCTAAATTGCTGAGGTTGAGGCTGGTCTCAAACTTGTGATCTTCCTGCCTCAGCCTCCAGAGTTTATGGGATTCCAGGTGTGTGCCACAACAGAATTTGGAAGTGAAATGCAGTGATTATTATGCAGATTGACTTAGAGTTCTGTTCTGAACCTTAGAAAACTGATTTAAATTGGGGAAGATGCAGATTTTTTTGAAAAATTATGTGTAAGTAAATGAATTTGTCATTGTTAATATTTGACAGAAAGAATGTGAAACCTAACTTTTAGACAATAACAAATACCAAATTTGATGTTTACAATCACAAGTGTATTTACTCAAAAAACTTCACCTCAAGACTTGGCTCAGTCCCTACTGAGTGCCATGCTATTGACAGTCTCACTTCACACAGTCACCTCCTCTCAGTTTTATTACCATCTCTTTTGTTGACTTATATTTTTTTTAAAAAAATGCTGTAGACTGACTTCCTTATGCCTTCTATAAAATAGAAACAATATTATGTTTTTCTTTGTTCATGTCGGGTATAAATGAAACCATAATAAGGAGAGTTCCAACGAGTATTCTCAATTCCCAAGTATGACTTCCCTTTCTGCACAAACATAATCCCCCTTGAAAATTGCTAAGCATCAATTGTAAGATCAATTAAAAATTGCAAATATTAATCTTTTTCCTGTGTTAGACATTGTTATTGATGACATACACAAAATGAATAAGGCAGGGTCCCTTTTCTCAAAAATTTGACCACATAAATAAATAAATACCAAAGTTGTGGGGAGCCATCTATGACTAGCAGAATCAGGCTTGGCTGGGCAATGGGATACAGAGGTCTAACTGCCAGGAACTGGTAGTCATGGGACACTGGTTCAGACCACTGGAGAGAAAGTGGCCCTATAGATTGTGGCTTACCCCTGAGGAAAAGTTAGTTCTCTAAGCAAATGGCTTTCCTCACCCCACCCCATCCTGTTCCTCACAGAAGCAGCCCCTCCCAGTTGGGCCCCTTTATCTATGCAACAATTAATAAAGGGAAGGTGGGCTTCTCCATCTTCTTGGAGGCCAGATCTGATACGGCCCTATTCACCAAACCCCCTTCCATTTGAAAGGAGTATTGGCTCTTGTGTTTATTGATTAGATAAGTTTATTAGTAATTAATTGATCTCAGGCACTGTCATCCTCTGACAGAAACTCTTCTCCTCATCCATGTGGAATGTGGAAACTCCCCACAGAAAGTGGCAAATTCTATAGGCATATTTTTTATGACCCCACAAGTATAATGATCAGCTTAACCTGTACATCCAGAAAGAACTTGGTTAAAAGTGACACTGTAATTAAAGATGTTTCTCCTGAACTGCAGAGAAAGCTCACTGGTAAAGCACTTATGGAGCATACACAAGGCCCCAGGCTCAATCCTCGGTGCTGCAAAAAGAAGATAATTCAATAGCTCGTCCACAAAACACATGAAAACTATACAAAACATAGTGTGACATGGTCAAATAGTAAATGGGACATTGGATGTTTGGAGACTGAGTCAGTATTGCTTTGGTTGTAAGAGAGAAATACAGCCCAGATGACTGAAGAAAACCTGTTGATTTAGATTCCAACCTACAAGTTGGGCATGGTGTTACACACCTGTAATTCTAGTGGCTGGGAGGCTGAGGCAGGAAGATCACAAGTTCAAAGCCAGCCTCAGCAAAAGCGAGGTGCTAACAACTCGGTGAGACCCTGTCTCTAAATAAAATATAAAATAGGGCGGGGGATGTGGCTCAGTGGTCAAGTGCCCCTGAGTTCAATCCCTGGTACTCAAAATGTAAACAAATAAGCACCAACCTACAATAAGGCAGAGCTGGCCTTTTGAATAATGCAATTTGCTATAGTTTGGATCTTAAATGTCTCTTGCTTATTCCCTAGGATGGTACTGTTGGGAAGTGGTGGAATCTTTAAGAGATGGAGCCTAATGGGGGAGGGCTTAGGTCATTGGGTGTGTGGGACCCTGGCCTCTCCTTCCTCTCTTTCACTTCCTGATCATGAGGTGAGCAGTTTTGCTCCCCCAAGTGATCCCACCATAATTTATTCCCTTTTCCAAAGCAATGAGGTCAACTGATCATTTATTGAAACCTCTGTGAGCCAAAATAAACCTTTTTCTCTTTACAAGTTGATTATCTCAGGTTTTTATTACAGTAACAAATGGCTGATGAACACAACACCCAAGGACAGAGCTTTTATTAAGACCCTATTTCTCCATCTTTCCCTTTCTCTAATCACTCCTTTGTGTTGCATCGTGTGGCTTTCTTTTTCACTACATAGGGGAGAGTACACGCCATGAGGAATTAGAGAACCACATCCTAACTTATTTGCCTGTGACCCACATAGAAATTTGGTTTTAACCAATATTGAAGAAAGAATTCTTTTCTTCCAGCTCCAGAATGGAAATTTCCAAGAAGGAGTAATAATAAAATAGCCCAAGTTGGAGTTTTGCAGATGGGAACAAATATAATAGCTACAACAAAATAGCAGATAATATGGTCATAGAGGTAGGCCAACTTCAGGTCATTGAGAATCCTATGTGGCAAACAAAGAGGTTTGGATTTTACACTGTAGGTTAAGTTTAACAAGTAAGTTTTAATCAGAGGGATAATAAAAAAAATATTTACATACTTGGAGTTCACAAAGTATAATGGGGTAAAGGAAGAGAGGTGAAAGTGGCAATTTGGAGTTGATGTCATGATCTACACATGAGATGATAATGGCGTGGACCAGATGATTGCAGTGGTAACGTGGGAGAAGAATAAACAGGAATTAGCATTCACTGATCATAGGTGGCTTGAGAGGGAAAATTACACATAATAACAAGATTTCTGGTTCCCATGCTAGGTAAATAACCATACCATTACACAGAATGAGAGCTATATAAAAGGAAAGAAATGACCTCATTTTTGGATGAGGGGAGGGTCATGTGAAATATCAGGGTGATGTCCCACTGACAATTGTGTCCTCTGGCCTCTGGCTAAGGAGAGAGTGAGCTGAGCAGAGTATGTAGGACTGGACACCCACACAGTGATGGGAGTTGAAGTCAAGAGGGAGCTGAGGAGGTCAGAAGAATTATGCAAGAGGAAAAAGGAAGAGAACAAAATACAGATCTCAAATAGACTCAGTGGCCGTGTCTTAGTGGGCAGGACTTTGCAATGCACCCATTTGGCTAGGATGAACTACAATTCCCATGACATCCTTTTCTTTTCCCCTTAGATTTGCCTTCAGTTTCCCTGAATCTTTGGCCAGATGTGTGCATGTGTTGAGCTTCATGGTGAAGTGCCCAGGCCTCTGCAGGACATGTTAGTCACCAAAGTCAGAGGAAATATGAATAAACAGGTTGCAGTCCATTCTGGGAGAGTTCCAGCTCTCGCTTTTGGGGTTTGAGCTTGCTATGGTCTTTCCTTCCTGACAGCCTGACTTTGGGTTCCAGCATAAGACATGCTTGTAGGTGTTTGTGTGTATGTGTATGTGTATATGTATGTGTGTGTGTGTAAATACATAAACAGATACACAGTATATAAATCTCTTACTGGATCTGTGATTGAATGCTGACTTATACTGAGGGTCAATAAAGAGTACATTTAAAAACAGACTTGGAGGGGATTCTGGTCAGTGATGGAGGGGTCATACCAAATGGCAAGGGGTCATGCCAAATGCTGCAGAGAAAACCACTAAGTAAAATTTGAAGACTTTCCATTGGATTTAACAGTTCTAACAGGTGATATTGTGTCAAGTGAAATCAGCTTAGTAATTGGAAAGAAATCCTATTAAAAATGGTGTATTATATCATTGGGATTTTAATTGGAATTGCATTGAATTTGTATAGCACCTTTGAGAATATGGCCATTTCAACAATATTAAATCTGCCTATCCAAGAACATGGGAAATCTTTCCATCTTCTAATGTTTCCTTTAATTTCTTTCTTTAGTGTTCTATAACTTTTATTGTAGAGGTCTTTCACCTCTTTTGTTAGATTGATTCCCAAGTATTTTTTTTTTTTGAGGCCATTGTGAATGGGGTAGTTTTCCTAATTTCTCTATCAGAGGATTCATCACTTATGAATAGAAATGCATGAGATTTATGAGTGTTAATTTTATATCCTGCTACTTTGCTGAATTTATTAGTTCTAGAAGTTTTCTACTGGAATTGTTTGAATTCTCTAAATATAGAATCATGTCATTGACAAATAGTGGTAGTTTGAGTTCTTCTTTTCTTATTTGTATCCCTTTCCTTTCTTTGGTGTATCTAATTGCTCTGGCTAGATTTTCAAGGATGGTGTTGAATAAAAGTAGTGAAAGAGAGCATCTCTGTCTTGTTCCAGTTTTTAGAGGGAATGCTTTCAGTTTTTCTCCATTTAGAATGATGTTGGCTATGGGCTTAGCATAGATAGCCTCTGCAATGTTGAGGTATGTTCCAACTATTCCTATTTTTTCTAGTGTTTTGAGCATGAAGGGATGTTGCTTTTTATCAAATGCTTTTTCTGCACCTACTGAAATAATCATGTGATTCTTAACTTTAAATCTGTTGATGTGGTGAATTACATTTATTGATTTCTGGATGTTGAACTAACCTTGCATCAATGCAATTCCAATTAAAATCCCAATGATGTACTTCATAGAAATAGAGAAAGCAACCATGAAATTCATCTGGAAGAATAAGAGACCCAGAATAGCCAAAGCAATTCTGAGCAGGAAGAGTGAAGCAGGAGATATCACGATACCAGACTTTAAACTATACTACAGAGCAATAGTAACAAAAATGGCATGGTATTGGCACCAAAATAGACAGGTAGACCAATGGTACAGAATAGAGAACACAGAGACAAACCCACAGAAATACAGTTATCTCTTGCTAGACAAAGGTGCCAAAAGACATACAATCTCCATTGTATGAAGATAGCCTCTTCAACAAATGTTGCTGGGAAAACTGGAAATCCATATGCAGCAAAATGAAATTAAACCCCTATCTCTCACCCTGTACAAAACTCAACTCAAAATGGTTAAAGGACCTAGGAATTAGACCATAGACCCTGCACCTAATAGAAGAAAAAGTAGGTCCAAACCTTCATCATGTCAGCTTAGAACCAGACTTCTTAACAAGACTCCCAAAGCATAAGAAATAAAAGCAGGAATTAATAAATGGGATGAATTCAAACTAAAAAACTTTTTCTCACCAAAGGAAATGATCAAAAATGTGAAGAGAGAGCCTACAGAATGGGAGAAAATCTTTTCCACATGTACTTCAGGTAGAGCACTACTCTCCAGAATTTATAAAGAACTCAGAAAACTTTACACCGAAAATACAAATAACCCAATCAATAATGGGGTAAGGGACTAAGCAGACACTTCACAGAAGAGAATATACAAGTGATCAACAGATATATGAAAAAAATATTCAACATCCCTAGTAATAAGAGAAATGCAAACCAAACTACTCTAAGATTTCATCTCACCCCAATTAAAATGGTTATTATCAAGAATACAAGCAATGATAGGTGTTGGTGAGGATGTGGAGAAAAAGGTACACTCATACATAGCTGGTGGGATTGAAAATTGGTGCAGACACTCTGGAAAGCATTATGGAAATTCTTTAGAAAACTTGGAATGGACCCACCATTTGACCCAGCTGTCCCACTCCTTGGTTTATACCTAAAGGACTTAAAATCAGCATACTACAGTGATGCAGCCACATCAATGTTTATAGCAGCTCAATTCACAATAACTAGATTGTGGAACCCACCTAGATGCTATTCAATAGATGAATGGATAAATAAATTGTGGTATATACATACAATGGAATATTACTCAGCCATAAAGAAGAATAAAATTATGTTATTTGCAGGTAAATGGATGGCATTGGAGAATATCATGCTAATTCCAAAAAACCAAAGGCTGAATGTTTTCTCTGATAAGTGATACATAATGGGGGCATGGAGGGGCAAAGGGAAAAATGTTGGAATGTTGGATTGTGTAGAGGGAAAGGAGAGATGGGCATGGGTGGGGGGAAGGAAACATCATGGAATGAGACAAACATCATTACCCTACGTACATGTATGCTTACACAAATGGTGTGACTCTACATCATGCACAACCAGAGAAAGAAAATGTGAACCCCATTTGTATACAATGAATCAAAAAAATAAATTAAAAAATGTTTAAAGTAGCATAAATATACACTAATCTCCCAAACAATTCTGTTTTGAAAAGAGGCTAGATTTAGTACTTTTGGGGTAACATTAGGGTTTTCTTTTGTTTGTTTTTCTTGTGATCAAAAACAATATAGGGCTGGGGACATAGCACAGTTGGTAGAGTGCTTGCCTGTCAAGCACAAGGCCCTGGGTTCAATCCCCAGTACCGCCAAAGAAAAATAAAATAAAATAAAATAAAATAAAATAAAAATATAAAATTTACCCTCACTTTTGAAGTATACAGTATAGTACTGGTCACTAGGTACATTTTATAACAAATCTCTAGAACTTTTTCATCTTGCAAAACTGAAAGTCTATATCCATTGAACAACTACTTCTCATTTGTTCTTTCGCCCACCTCTGGTAACCACAATTCTCACTTTCTAAAAGTTTAATTAGATGCACTATGTAAGTAGAATCATGTAGTGTTTGTCTTTTGGTGACTGTCTTATTTCACTTGGCTTAACTTTCTCAAGGTTCATCCATGTTGCAGCATATAATAGCATTTCCTTCTTTTTAAAGGCTGAATGATATTGTATAGTATATACAGACCCATTTTCTGTATCCATTTTTCTATTGATGACCATGTGAATTGTTTCCACCTCTTGGGGTTATGATGAGTAATGCTACAAGGATCATTGGTGTGCAAGTATGTGTTTGAGATCTTGTTTTCAGTTCTTTTGGATATATACTCAAAAGTAGAATTACTGGACCACAGATTTTACTTTCAAGTTGTTGAAGAATGTCATACTATTTTCCATCACACTACACCATTTTTCATTTTAACCAACAATACAAAAATTCCCATTCTCCATATCCTCACTAACATTTATTATTTTCTACTCTAAAACAAACAATGGCTATCCTAATGAGGGTTAGGTGATGTCTCATTGTTGTTTGGCTTTGCATTTCCCTAATGGCAAATGAAATCAAACTTTTTTTTTCGATTTGACCATTCCTCTATCTTCTTTGGGAAAATGTTTATTCAAGTCTACTAACTATTTCTTAATCATATTATTTATTATTTAGTTATGGGAGTTCTTCGTATATTCTGAATATTAACTTTATCAGATTATGTAACTTGTAAATGTTTTCTCCCATTATATAAATTGCCTTTTCATTCTGTTGATTATTCCTTTGATGTACAAAAATTTTTAATTTCATCTAATTTATCTACTTCTTTCTAAATATGTATGTATTTGAGGTCACATCATTGCCTAGACCAATGTCATGAAGGTTTTACATTTAGGTCTTCCGCTCATTTTGGGCTAATTGTTGCACATGGTGTAACATAGAGCCCAATGTCATTATTTGCATGTAGATGTCTTGTCTTCCCAGCACCACTTGTTAAAGAGATCATCTATTTCCCGTTCTGTGACCTTGGCACCTCGTGAAAAATCATTCGACCATAGATGTGTAGGCTTATTTCTGATATTTTTATTTTGTTCTATTGGTCTGTATTTCTGATTTTATGCCAGAACAATTCTACTTTGATAGCTATAGCTTTATAATACAGTAATATAACCTATAGAAATGACAGTGACAGAGCAAGAACTTAGAGAGTAGTCTCCTAATATTACCCAAGAGAATGACACCTGATTCTGTGAGAAAAGACTCCAGGTCTCCGTACAGAATCTGATGGTCTAAGGCAAAGGATGAAATGGTCTTTAAAAATTATGGTTTTATTTGTTCAGATTATTTGCTTCTCAAGCACCATTTTGAATATACTTTAACATCATAAGTAGGTTTTGCTATTTTAAGGGAGAATGCTCTATCCAAAAGATGAAGATGAAGATCTTGCAGTTTGGGTTTCTCAATGCCTATTAATTAATATGTTAGAATTAATATATTAGAATTAAATTTGGCTTATATATAGATCTAACTAGTTTCTCTTCTAGAGTGAAATTATCTCATAGTTCACTGACAAGTGGAACTTCTGGCTTATAAAACCAAGATCCTAACAATAATATCCCATCAATATATTGCCCTGGGACACCCTTTCTTAGTAGCAACCTGTGAATTCTTTGGAAATGTCTTTCATTCCTTTAGCTAACTTAGTTATTGATCAATTTTTATAAATACATGAATGAATGGGTGATTAGCTAGAATTTCACTAGATCATTCTATAGTCTGATTTAATAATATGAATTATATTTGAAAGTTCGGAAATTTTTTGATGGAAGCATTATTTGAAACAAAGATAATGCAACAAAGTGGGGCATAAAAGTATTAATCCCTTTATTATCTTGGAAATAATTTTCTAATAGCTTGCTTATTTTGTGAAGATAACTCTCACAAAAATTCAGGCTCCAATAATACTCTTGCCTTGCCACATTGTTCTCAGAAGGTGGCAGTGAAGATGTTTTAGTTATTACAGACCATGATGGAACCCTCTCCAAATTCTGAGGACTCCAATTCCCTGTGGGTTTGTTAGAGACAGCCATGAAATTATGGGTGAGGCTCACCTTGTATAGATGTTTTCTTAAGCTTAGATGTTGTGGGTGTTCATTAATTTCCAAACAAAAAAATATATGCTCTTGGGGCTCGGGCTGTAGCTCAGGGGTAGAGTGTTTGCCTCTCACGTGTGAGGCAGTGGGTTTGAGCCTCAGCACCACATAAAAATAAAGACATTACATCCACATACAACTAAAAGATATATTTTTAAAAATTTACTCTTATAATTTCCATCCTACATAAATAATATTGATTGCCAAGTCTTTGGTCAAAATGTGCCTGCAAAGTAATTAACCTAAATGGTCACTGCATTTCAGAATAATAGAAGGTCACATAATAGAGTAAATGATGACCTGCTTTATAAATGAGCTTCCTTATGTTCCAGAACCATAGAGGAATGATTTTTAAAAATTTAACTTTTAAAAGAAACAATAGAGAACAGTGGTTTTATAGTGATATAGTTTATTTAATATTCTTCATCTTTAATACAAAACTGGTATTAACTAGGATTATGGATGGATTTTCCAGCTCTTTGGAAAAAATTCAAGTACACACATATTTTAGAAAACTTGGTCTTCTTGGATTAAAGGAAGTATACAGATCAGGCTTCTAAATTTCTCTGGTTTAGTGAGTGTATGCAAAGCAAGTTGGTGCAGCTGAATTAATCACAAGCTCCAGCTAATTCTTTTTGCATCCTTATTAATCAGGTTAGGGTTTCTGTTCTATTAATGTAAACAGAGAAAGGTCAACAGTTTCGCTAGGGGCATCTTCCAGGGCATGGGAATTAAGTGAAAAGTCATCCTTCATTCCCTTGCTGGACTGAAAACAGCCTCAGTCCTCACTTCTGAGTTTTAGATAATGTGGAATGTGCTGTACTCAGAGCCTGTAGTTCCTCAACAACAATGAAGGTCATTTATTACAGGATTGTCAGCCAAACCCGCAATGATTCTTTGATTAGTGAAAAGTGGTTTTGCATGTTATGCCTTGGGATGTTTCTTCATCATATTTTTTTTCCCTTCAATGGTAATTTTTGCATTGTACTAATGCTCCACATGAGACTTTTTAAGCTGAGATTTGCTTCATGATGTGCCAAAGGTGGCCAACAATAAAGCAGGTATCTTAAGTTAACTTAGAAAGCTTGTGTTTTTTAAGGGAGAAAATGTTATATTCCTATAGACTTTTTCCTAGAAGCAACAGAGGAAGTACCAGGGAAAAAAAATCTTCATTCTTAAGGTTTAAAAATATAACAATTTTGGAAAAAAAATAGCAAGATAATAGGTGAGTTTTTAACTTTTTCAACTTCTGCTGATCCAATCCCCATGTACTACAAATCCATCCTGCTGTCTCACATGCATTCAAACATCAATTATTTCCTCTTCATTATGGGGAACACAAGGCTTTGTAGGATCAACCAAAAGGATTTCAAGTGAACACATTCCTCAGCTTCAAAGCTCTGCAATAGCTCTAGACATTCTATTTTATCAGATCTAATAATTAAATGTGTCAACTAAGAAATATTATCTGCCTTTTACACTAAGATGCAACTTCCTTCTAATTTCTAAAACTGTGTTGCTATCCAACTTTCTGATATTCTGGATATTCAGTAGACCCCAGATAGGGAAACTACTTAAAGTTTATCCAGGGCATTTGAAGACCAGGGTTCTCATTTGTTCACTACCTTGTTCAAGCATTGAACCAATTCTATCAGGTGACATTATCAAGCTAGTCACTGTGGTAGATATTTGAGGTAGGGTTATGGATTCAGAGAATAAGTCAAGCATCATCCCTATCCTCTTGAAGCTTATAAGTAGCAGGTTTTCACATGAATGTATCCTCTCCCAAATACTTTGTGGCTGCTATTCTCCAGGAGGGGCTCATAGTTTAGCTCAGTCACTGCTATCACCTACCACCTCCCTGCTTTATGGTCTCTCACATAGCCAGGTTTAAAGCTTGCCATTCCCACTAAGGTCTCATAGTTCAACTGATGATTGGGATTTAGATAATTTATTCCAGGGATCTGTAGGAGACCACATCTGATTTTTAAAACTTTGACATTCTTTTGGGCACTGCAGAGTACAGGCACCCATGTGCAACTTCAAACTGGCCTGCAGACGTGGCATTAAAGCACCTGGGTAACTGGGTCACTCATTCACTACCTGCTTTCAGCCAGACTCAGTACTAGGAATTCAGCATTCACTGGGACTAATTCTCTCTCTCTCTCTCTCTCTCTCTCTCTCTCTCTCTCTCTCTCTCATACACACACACACACACACACAAGAAAAAGAAAACAAAATCCTCTCCAGGTTAGGTTCAAAGAAGCTTTGTTTGCCCAAGAAAACAAATCTAAGATTCCAACCCACCTCAGTTTTCTGATTATAACTTGGAGTCCCTGATGAGGATGATATTCTATCCAAAAACCAATCCATTTGGCTGGGACTAGTCTAATCTGCCTGGTTCTTATTCCTATCGCAACACTGAAAACTGTCCCAATTTTCCAAGACATTCTCAAAGAACCGATTTTTGTTTCAACAGGCTTTATGGGCCCTGACACTGCAGTTTACCTGAAGATTTCACCACCACCTGGAAACTAACTGCTGGCTCCATCAATCAGCTCTAACTTCTTGGATGATGACAATGGAAATAATATTGATGAGAGTCGCCAGTTGTGAAAGCCTGCTACGTCTCAGACTGTACTATGTGATTTTTAAATTTAGTAGGCAATTTATTCTTCACAAAAATTCTCTGATATAAGCATTGTTGTCTTCAGTTGATGAATGAGGAAAATGAGACTCAGAAAGGTCAAACCATTTACTTCTGATCTCTGGTTAAAGCTAGGTTCAAACTTAGCTTAGCTTATTCCAAAGTCCATGCTCTCACCTCTAAAAAATATGGTGATATAGGACTTCCAAATTTTAGCAAAGTTAGAAATTATTTGAGACAAATTGGAAAGTGTCCTTGTTGGTTCAAAAGAGTCCACCTCTGCTATGCTCCACTGTACTTTTTTTTTTTTACCATTTAGTATGCTTTTTTATTTTAAAATTATTTTTAGATATACATGACAATAGAGTATATCTTGACATATTATACATACATGGAGTATAACTTACTCCAATAAGGATCCCATTCTTGTGGTTGTACATGATGTGGAGTTGCACAGGTCTGTGTTCATTTCATATATAAACATAGGAAAGTTATGTCCAATTCATTCTACTGTCTTTCTTCTTCCCATCCCCCATCCCTTCCCCTCCTTCCCCTTTGTCTAATCCAATGAACTTCTCTCTTTGCCCCCGATTATGTGTTAGCATTCATGTATCAGAATGAATACTTGGCCTTTTGTTTTATGGAATTGGCTTATTTTACTTAGCATGATAGTCTCCAGTTCCATCCATTTACTGGAAAATGCCATAATTTCATTCTTCTTTATGCCTAATATTTCATTGTGTATATAAACCATATTTTCTTTCCATTCATCTGTTGAAGGGAACCTAGGAAGGTTCCATAGCTTAGCTCTTTTGAACTGAGCTGCTATAAACATTAATATGACTGTGTCACTGTTGTATGCTGATTTTAAGTCCTTTGGGCATACACTGAGGAGTGGGATAACAGTCCCACTCCAAGTTTTCTGGATCAATTCCAAGTTTTCTGAGGAATTTCCATACTGCTTTCCAGAGTAGTTGCACCAATTTACACTTCTACCAGCAATATATGATTGTGCCTTTTTCCTCACATCCTCTCCAGCATTTATTGTTACTTGTATTCTTGATAGTTGCCATTCTGACTGGAGAAGGAATCTCAGTGTACTTTTTTTGCATTTCTCTAATTGCTAGAGATGTTGAATATTTTTTCATATATGTGTTGACCATTGGTATTTCTTCTGTAAAGTGTCTTTTCAGTCCCTTTGCTCCTTTATTGATTGGGTTATTTGGATTTATTTTTTGTATTCTTTTGTTTTGTTTTTGAGTTAAGGTTTTTGAGTTCTTTATATATTCTGAAGATTAATGTTCTATCTGAGGTTCAGGTGGCAAAGATTTTCTCCCATTCCATAGGCTCTCTCTACATGTTCTTGATTGTTTCCTTTGCTGTGGAGAAACTTTTTAGTTGAATACCATTCCATTTATTGATTCTTGATTTTACTTCTTGTGCTTTAAGAGTCTTGTTGAGGAAGTTGGTTCGTAAGATAACATGATGGAGAGTAGGGCCTACTTTTTTTTCTAGTAGGTTCAGGGTCTCTGGTCTAATACTTAGGTCCTTGATTCACTTTGAGTTCAGTTTTGTGCAAGGTAAGAGATAGGGGCTCAATTTTATTCTTCCATCTATTAATTTCCAGTTTTCCCAGCACTATTCATTAAATAAGCTACCTTTTCTCCAATGTATGTTTATGGCACCTTTGTCTAGTATGAGGCAACCGTATTTATGTGGGTTTGTCTCTGTCTTCTATTCTGTTCCATTGGTCTTCATGTCTCCACAGTACATTTCAGAATCTGTTTTTAAGTTGTTAAGTTTTAACATAATACTACAGAATCCCAATAGATGTTCAACTATGTATTGTTTCCATTTATTTAGAAGATTTGATAATAAATAAAGTTTTATAAATTTAATCAGACTTACTTCATAGATTCAGCTGCTTAGCAAACTGTTCTATTCTACCTACTTGAGGCCATATGGTCCTTCTTGTAGCCTAAATTTATTTATCTATAGCATCACAGAGTCTGACAATACTTGATTCTATTGCATATAAAAATGAAGCACATTAGATACACCATGAATGGATTTATTTAAAATAATTTCAGCCTTTTTTAAAGCTATCTAGTTATTTACTGGTGTCAGCAATCAAGTTTATTTGAAACATCTTATTTTATTTATGAGAAACAGCCCAGATCCCATGACATTTAAGCTAGGCTAAAATTATGACCAAATTTGGAGTTTTTCCAAATGAATGACTTATAATTTCACAATGATGTGGTTGTAGAATAAAAAGAGTAGAAGACCCATACCCAGAGGTGGTAGACTGTAATTTGAAGAATAAATGTTTTAATAAATAACATTTATATCAGGAATAAAGCTAATCTTGAAATGTTTAAAGCAGACATTGGTCTCAAGCAGATCAATTTAGACACTGAGAGTACCGAATTTGGAGTCAGACAGACTTGGGTTCAAAAACTACCCAACATGAGCAAAATATTGAACCAGCTGAGTATAATTTTCCCTTTGTACAAAACAGCATAATATTGACTCACAAGACTATTGAGACAATAAACAAGAAAAATGTATCTAATAGGCATCAATAAATGGAATTAATTTTAATTTTTTCTAGTTAAAATTTAGACAATACTTTTTTAAAATAAGAGCAATATGTATATTTGCTACTGCATAAAATACATCCAATCATTATACTTTGTTTGCTAATATACAATTTTTAAATGATTAAAATCAAAATAAAATTTTGAAATATCTTTCAAAATGTTCATGTCAAGGAACTCCTACCTTATCAAAGAAGGTAAGAATAAAGGGCAACCATTCTGTTGATGACATATATACTGACAGTACAGCAATTTTCTAGAGACTCAGCCTAGTGGAGCTAAGTCCTAGTCTTCCACGTCCCACAGGGGACCCTGTGGCCCAGGTGGATGTGGATTGTACTGCAGTGGGGAGCCCAGAGTGAAGGGCCCAGCAACTATTGTACAAGAAGCAAACAGTTACATGGTAGTCAATCAGGATCATGATGACCTGTATAGGCACACATGTGACTACCAGGAAGATGGCCCAGCATCAGAAGACAGACACACCTTGCAATTTATACACTGGACAATAATGTGCTGCCACGCTCAGGGCCTATGATGACAACTTCCTTCGAAAATGCTATTTTCAATAAACAAAAATCTTGCTTTGAAGATAGACGCTAAATGCACAAGTTATTATTCTACATACTCTGATTCTAATTCTGATTCAATGTATCTTAACCATCTTCAAAATCTAGAATGCCTTCATGACTGATGTGATCCTACAATATGTATAATCAGAAAAATGAGAGATACATTCCATTTATGTATGATTTATCAAAATGTATAAATGCATTCTATTGTCATGTACAACTCATTAGAACCAATAAAAAAATTAAAACAAATTTTAAAAATCTAGAACACTCCATCTCCTACCAAATTAAAGTTTCTGAAATGAAGATATCCAGAGGTATCTAGCTAATTAACCTTTAAAATTTAGTGCAATATCTCAATCTGGAATAGAATTGTATAAAATACTTGTGATACAATCAAACATTTTATTTTAGCTCTGTGAATCTTTCACATCTACATAAATTTTTCCCAGGTCAGTTTCTGCCTCTCTCTTTTACTCAGACATAGGAAGACATACTAACAGATAATACAAAATTACAGAAACAATCAACAGTTCAAAAACTAGTAGTTGATGTGTAGGTACTCTCATTATCCCGATATGCCTTACTTAGTTGTTAACAACCAGAAAAGACATTTTTTTCTCCTGCAAAGTTACGGTAAGACTCAGCACCATTTTTAACTTCTATAAAGCAAAAGATAAAAAGAGTATGTAAGATTATGCAAAACACCATTTAACACCATAGATTTTCAAAAGATCAGCCGCCTGATATGACGTTAAATATAGTTGAATGTGGTCCCACATCTCTGTGCCACTTTGCCAAGTTTCCGTCGGATGCAATTTGCAACAAGCAACATAATAAAACCCCATAAATAGTCATTATAATGTAAACACTGAACGCTCCTTATTGTAGCAGTGAAAGCAGCCTCTCCAAAATGTATAAAATAGAAAACAAATCCTTGAATTTCATCTCAGGGCAGAAGGTGGATTAGAATTTGAAGACATGCCAAATGGTAATTTGGGGCACAAATATTTCAAACAAAGCTGATCTATTATGAGTAATAACAGCATATGTTAGTTTCTAAATCAGTTTGCATATGTCACAGGAAGCACACCCAATTAGTATGTGAGGCCATTTACACTTCAGCAAAGTTATTAACAGTAAATCATAACAAAGTAGGTGTGCTCAAATGGTACATACGGTATGAAATATACATGAAAACCTGACACAAAAGCAGAAAAATAGAGTCAAACAGACTCCTAAATGAATTAAATCAGCAAATTAGCTCCTCTTTCTCTTTTCTTTCCTGTTATCATTACTATTGTTTTCTTTTCACAGATGCAATTGCTATGGCTCTTGACAGTTTCCTTTTAGCTAGCAAGCCTGGAAGGATTAAAGAAGACATTTGGCCTTTATGGTTTTCTGTGTCTGAATGTGTATGTCCTCAGGAAAAAAGGAACTGCGCAAGAAGCCATTAAGCACCAATGAGCGAGCACGGAGCTGGAACGTCTGAGTTATGTTCACTGGAACAGATGTTGTGTCCCAGAATTCCCTGAGCTGCCTCCGGCTTTTGCTGGTGTCAACCCTGTGGTAAATGGGTTTTCATAATGAATTTACTGTTAATTCTCACACACATACAAACCATTAGAATCACATTAAAGGGCTGACTAAATGCCACCAGGGCTCAGAGCATGACTATCTTTTGTTCATTTGGAGGAAACTCTGAAAATTCCAGAAACTAAAATCAATCATTCATGATGGTTGGGGAGAGTAATAGGCCTTCTGTTGGTTAGAGAGGGGCTGACACTTTTGGGGGTTCCTGAACCCCACTTATTAGGGCAGGACTTCGGTGTTTTGCTGGATAATTATAGTAAAGATTATTGCTTTCAGTACCAAATAAAGGATATTTTATTGAACTAACCCAATTTTGAAATTAGTTCGTTGAGTCATTTTTCTTTTTAAAAAAATGTTTTCCTAAATAAAACAAAAGCTTTCTTTGGAATAAATGATGTAAATGTATTCAGGAAACAAATATTTCAAATGAACCATCCAGTTCATGGATGGAATATCTAGAGAATACCCAACTTAATACTGATGCTCCAAAAGGAAGAATAAGAGTGAGAGGAGGCCATGAAGATGGTAACAGAAGCATAAAGCAATAGAGTTTGATCAAAAGGAGATAGTCCAAGGGCCACCTGTCTTTCAGAAAATAGCAATGCTACTAGTACTGCAAAAATAAGAGCAAACACCAGAGTACATGCTGTTAGTTGAATGGCCATCATGCTTCAAGCACTATTTTGAATGTTTTAACTCATCATCTTTTTTCTTCCTTATAAAACTCTCTTCCTCTTCTTCATATTCAAAAATAATCATTGCTGCCATTTGCCACACTTCCTGCATAACAAGCCCTGCTCTTACCCAGTATGGACCACCCTAAGGTATGTGGAGTCCTTTCAGTTCTTGAACACCTGGACTCTCTTCTGCCCCAGAGATCTCATGCAGGAAATTTCCTTCCCTGGAGTCTCCTCCTCCTCCCCACTTCAACTTCACTTTTTGTTTGAGTATCTTCCTCTGATTTGAACATCTCACTTTCAAATTTTCTCCTCCAAGAGGTCTTCCTGAGTATCTTACCCAGAATAGGTTCCTAACTGTCTCACCCAATCCCTCTTCTACTTCCTTTTGGCTATTCTTTACCATGATGGTGCTTATCTGTTCAGGGAACTTTCTCTATTGGTAAGTGTTTATTTGCATGTGTAATTACCTTATTTTTATCTCTCCTTCCCTAGAGTAAGACATTACTCTACTGGAAAGATTACAGGTCCTTTCCATTTGCCAATTTCTACCCAGCACATAGTAAGGCACCTGGCACACAGTAGGTACACAATGAATATGCATTGAGTAAAAGAATGTGCTAAATGCCTTGCATAGATCCTCTCATTTCATGAATAACCTTTCCATGAGCTGGCTGAGGAATAACAGGGCCATGTAGTTAGTCAATGCCTAAGGTAAGATTCAGAACTAATTCAGTAGGACTTCTAAGCCATACTTTCAACCGTTCTTCTCCCATTTCATAGCAATCACAGAGGATGTTTTTTATACTTTTTTAAATTGGTGCATTACACATAATAATGAGATTCATTATTTCATTCTCATAATGTAGTCAATTTCGCTCCCCAGTCAGACTCTTAATATTAGCTTGAGATAGGCTTTTAGGATTGTGGGGGGTGAATTTCTTTTCAAGAATTGCTCACAATCTTGGCCAAGGCATGATCATTTGTGTTGGTTTAGTGCTTCTGGGGGCTTCTGCTTCAGGTGTCCATGAACTCCTGTCAGCTTCGCTAATACTCTAGCAACTTGCAGGTAAGTAGGTCGAGAAAGAAAAAGGCAAAAGTCCTCCCACTACATGCACAACTCTTGCCCTATGCAAACCTGGGGAATAATAATCTTACCACATTCTAACACATGTTAGAGTCATCTGAGTGATAAGATGAGTCCTTGGTTAGAGCCCAAAAGGAATCATTATTCTATTTTACTGGGGCTTCTAATTTTCCACTGAGAGTTTACTTTGCCAAAAATAAAACCTCATAGGATGGGCTCACTAGGAATTATTTCCCATGGCCTCACTTGTTCCTGACTTTTACTCATGACCTTATGATACTATCTTCTTCCAGTCATGAGCCTTTGGGATGTTGGAAAAATTTAAAGGATCAGAGAGACCACTTGCATATTGACTTTTAGAAACGTGTCTGGTGGGATGTAAATTCCTGTGCCAGGGGAACCAAGCATATTTCCATTACCAGGAGGAAACTGTAAGTTTTTGCCACATGCCTGTTACCCTCGCTGCTGAGGAGGCTGAGGCAGAATGATCATGAGCTCAAAGCCAGCCTCAGCAATTTAACAAGGCCCTAATCAACTCAGTGAGACCCTGTCGATAAATAAAATATTAAAGGTCTGGGGATGTAGCTCAGGGGTTAAGTGACCCAGGTTCAATCCCCACTAAGAAAGAAAGAAAAAGAAAGAAAGAAAGAAAGAAAGAAAGAAAGAAAGAAAGAAAGAAAGAAAGAAAGAAGAAA